>JARYGA010035863.1:0-19936 GCA_030545235.1 Helianthus tuberosus | reverse complement strand
AGAATTCTCGGTCTAACGATGGTAACCAGCAAATGGATGAGAAGCCTAAATGCAAAACCTGCCAGAAACGTCATTTCGGGAAATGCAGGTTTGAATCAAAGTCACAGTCACAGTCGAAGTCGATTCGTTGTGGGATCTGCAAGTCCAAAGAACACAAGACTTTGGATTGCAAGAAGTTGAAGGATGCGACCTATTATGGTTGCAATGAGAAAGGGCATATCAAGACCAACTGCCCAAATCTATGCGAAGAAGCCTGAGGAAGGCAAGAAGACCAATGCTAGGGTCTTCCAAATGAATGCATGGGAAGCAGTCCAGGATGACAATGTGATAACTGGTACTTTCCTTATTAATGATGTTTATGCAAGGGTATTATTTGATTCAGGTGCGGATAAGTCATTTGTTGATGATAAGTTTTGTAAATTACTAAATCTGCCTGTTAAAACCCTAAGCATGAAATATGAAGTAGAGTTGGCCAATGGTACCATAGAAACTGCCTCAACTGTATTAGATGGATCCTTTATATCCATTAGGAACCACTCCTTTCCGTTATCCTTGCTTCCTTTGAAATTAGCCGGTTTCGACATAGTGATAGGCATGGATTGGTTATCTCATAACCAAGCCTAGATTGTTTGTGACAAGAAACAAGTGGTGATCAAGACTCCGTATGGTGAGCCTCTTATCATACAGGGAGACACTCAGTATGGGTTGCCTAAGCAAGTGTCTATGCTTAAGGCATCAAGATGTGTGAAGAAATGATGTGTCATATATATGGCACAAGTGACTATCGATGAAACGAAGCCCAAGATTGAAGACATCCCCGTCATTTCTGAATATCCAGAAGTATTCCCTGAAGAGCTACCTGGTTTACCACCAGATAGGCAAGTGGAGTTTAGAATCAACATAATACCTGGAGCAGCACCTATTGCCAAAGAACCTTACAGGTTAGCACCGACTGAGATGAAAGAGTTAAGAACTCAACTGGATGATTTATTGGCAAAGGGATTTATTAGACCTAGCTCATCTCCCTGGGGAGCACCGATCCTGTTTGTAAAGAAGAAAGATGGATCAATGCGTCTATGCATCGATTATCGCGAGCTTAACAAGGTCACTATCAAGAACATATATCCATTGCCCAGGATCGACGATCTGTTCGATCAATTGCAAGGAGCAAGTTACTTTTCCAAGATCGATTTGAGATCTGGATACCATCAGCTGAAGGTTAGGGATGAAGATGTGCACAAGACTGCATTTAGAACTCGCTATGGTCACTACGAGTTCTTAGTGATGTCGTTCGGGCTCACTAATGCACCAGCAGCGTTCATGGATCTCATGAATCGCGTTTACAAACCCTACCTGGACAAGTTTGTCATTGTTTTCATTGTTTTCATTGATGACATTCTTATTTATTCAAAGAATAAAGCTGACCATGAAAAGCACCTTCGTTGTATTCTTAAACTTCTTCAGCATGAGAAGCTCTACGCCAAGTTTTCAAAGTGTGAATTTTGGCTTCGTGAAGTACAATTCCTTGGACATGTGGTTAGTGAGCATGGTATTCGGGTGGATCCCGCTAAGATTGAAGCTATCATGAATTGGCAAGAACCGAAGACGCCCACAGAGATTCACAGCTTCTTGGGTCTGGCAGGATATTATAGGCATTTTCTTGAGAACTTCTCAAGGATTGCTGCACCGCTAACTTCACTGACTCGCAAGAATATCAAGTTTGACTGGGGTCCTAAGCAGCAAGAATCCTTTGACATTCTTAAGCAAAAGTTAAGTAATGCATCTGTGTTGACATTGCCTGAAGGAATAGAAAAATTTATGGTATACTGCAATGCATCACACACTGGTATGGGATGTGTGCTCATGCAGAAAGGCAAGGTTGTTGCCTATGCTTCTTGTAGGATCGTTCTGTGACCCAAACGAGTCTATCAGAAGAGTTCTTGATCTAATCAGAGGCGGAATTCATTGATTAGACTTTGTAACAGCTCAATTCACACTTAATTGTCTTGTATTATTGATATAACACATTTACAGATCAGTTGACACGTCGGCAGCACTTCGGTACCGGAAACATGAACGTTACAAATGAATTCGCATGAAGGGTATTTATAGGAGTTGGTATTTCGCACGGAATAGGCAATTGCTATTTCGTGCGAAATAGCTATTGCTTATTTCGTGCGAAATTAGCCATTTCGTACGAAATTAACTTCCAACACACAAACCCTAGATTTCTCGAACTATGTGCCCTGATCTAACAATTCTAATATAAGACTCGATACAAGACGAAGTCGACAGATGTAATGCACCAACAGACTCCCCCTCGGATGTTGACGAAGTCTTCGATGTCGAGTCTTCACAATCTTCAGCCTTGACCAGTCTTTGGGCTCTTCCAAAAAATCTGACAGTGTAAGCATCCTCAATCTTTATCTCTCTTGTCCAGAATCTCAAACTGACTCTATCTTCTCTTGATCAGATCTCTTGATTCTGCAAGCTTGTTAGCATCAGCAAATGGCGTGATCCTCAGGAATTAAATCTGACTCTTGCATCTTCAGACTTCCCTTATCTAGCAGACTCCCCCTTAAGTTGTGCTGGGATCGTAGTCTTGCTTTCACAGGTTCACAGGTTCAAGATAGTGACCTCGCTCTTTACTCAGAATCAGAATCCTGGCTAACCTGCACATTCTCTACCTCTCAATAAGATTTACAACTTAAACAATTTGACAAATTTTATTCTTTGCTTATCACTTGTAGAAACAATCATTCAAAATGACTTAACATTTAACATCTCTGATGAGTTTATGTAAGAAAAACATTATTTTCTAACAAACTCTTCCCAAACCTATTCATCATGTTCAGCACTCGGAATTTTGAAAATCAGCTCTTCAACATCAGTTGTCTAAAATCTTTTTTCATTTTCAAAAATTTATGCTAAAACACTCCGGAAATCTTTTTGGATTTTTGAAATTAAAGAAAAGCAGTAAAGAAATATTTACAAAACAATATTTTTGAGAGTTTATGTAAGAGGATCATATCAGTTTATGAGACAAATCACCAACACCGTTAAGCTTTAAACATTTCAAGTTCTAAACGATTCACTTAGATTGTCAGTATACTGATCCACTTAAATTTTCACACAAAGTTCAACTGTTTCGAGATACAAGATTAATGTTTTAGAGACTTAAATTTATTCGCGTGTCCCACCTCAGAATATACTCCCGTATCCAGATCCCAATATTCAGTCTTACAGGTGAGTATACCTAGATGATATCTGTAAAGGGTTAAATGCGAGGGCCATGAGAGCTCAGGCTATTGCTTCCGCAAAATCAGAGAGATGATGGCTTCGACTTTAGGTGTGTTCCCTTTAGAGAATCTTTTCTTCAACAGCACATGATTAGCATTTTGCAATGTTTCATCATTTTTATGCTGAGGGGGTGCTATATTTCAAGCAAGCGAAAAGTATTATACGGGGACTAGGCCATTGCTTCCGCAAAATCAGAAGTCCCGGGATAATAACCCAGATATCACTAAGCATAAAGACCTAGTATCACAGAAAGAGGGGTCTTTCAAACAAGATTTCGGGGGTTACCCATATATCCGAGAGATGTTCCCCACGATATAAGCAAGTTTGAAATTTAGGTTTATATCTCGACACAATCTACTAAATGTGCAAAAACCTACTGTCACATCATCAGTGAGACCGTTTATTACATTTTAACTTTCCAATTCTTTAGCATGCTGTGATAGTCCACTGATGTACTATCATTTCCTCTTTTATACCACAAAACTCATTTTTGATTTTATCATGTTTTTGGATTTTTTCAAATTTTCAAATGTTTTTGAATTTTCAGAAATTTCTTACTCCCCCTAAAATTCAAAATCATTTAAAGGAAATTTGAAAACAAACTATACAAGTAAAGTGACAACTGATTTTCAAGCTTCAATTCGCCATCCACTTGGCATAAACAATCAGAACTCCCCCTTTCAACAAACTATTTTCCCATTAAGATTTCAAAACACTTAAGTTTGTTTTAATCAAAATGGTTTTTTCGGAAAATTAGTTTTGTTGATTTCATAAAACCACTTGTAGGTTAGGTGATTAAATCATCACTTTGTTCTTCTTTGACCATTTTGAAAAAAATTAACAATTTTAGGTTCTATCAACAATACCACTTGTAAGAAAGATAAATCAAGTACAACTTAATGTCACTGATTTACCACTTGTAAGTATACACAAACACTACTTGTAGGTTTACGAATCAAACAATTTCCAGAATGATGCCGATTCCTGCTCCCCGATTACCAACTTGGGAGCTTCGGCAAGTCAGAATTTTAAGTAGAAAATGCAGTCACCCAAGCCTGAACAGCCTTGGGTGATTTTGAATCAACTCTATCCCAACCTCCTTTTGATTTGTAAAATTCTTTGGCACCTTTAACCTTTCCATCAACCATCTTCCCAAAGATGTGTTTGACATTTTCATTAAACACCTTTTCAACATCAAATTCTTTCTTACCAATAAAGAATTGATCTAAAATTTCAAACCTACCTTTTGATTTCAGATTTTCCTTTGACTGTGACGGAAAGTTTTCATCGTTCAACTCTGGAATAAAATTCTCATTCTTTTTCTCAACAGATGACTCCTCTGATTTTATGGAATCAGATTCATTGTCAGAACTACTCTCAGATTTTACAACCCATCTCTGTTTATTCAAATCAACTTTTCTTTTGTAAAAATGTTTTGAAACATCACCAGTTTCAAAAATCTAATTTTTAAACACTTTAGATTTCTCAGTTGGTTGTTTCTTTTCATCAATATGTATTTCTTCCAATCTTGAATTAAAAGAAACTCCCTGTTTTGTGTTGTTGGACTGTTGGCAATTCCAAGCAATGTGTCCAATCTTGTGACATTTGAAACACGTTCTTCTCTCAACTCTTTGCTCAGTTCTCATCATCATATTCTTTTTCTTCTCAGCGAGAAACTCTTGATTTAACTGTCTTCAGAAAGATTTCTTCTCTTCTTCCACTGAACTTGTACCTGAAACAAATTTAGTTTTTGATTTATAATCTCTCATTTTTATAATTTTCTGGAGGAATAAAACCAAGACCTTTCTTTTTGAAATTACTGTGATGGTTTGATTTCTTTTGAAAACCATAACCAGAACTGTAACCCTTTTTCTTGTTTAACCTTTGTTGAACTCTTGAGGTGTAAGGTTTAGGTTTTTCAGAAAGATTTTCATCTTTTATTTTAGAAATATTAATTTCTATTAGTTTGAAAACCTTTTTTATAATTTCTGGTTTAACACCTCTTATTGGAAATTCCTCATCAGAATATAATCTGTCTGAATCATTCAAAGTATATGCCACTTTGATTGATCCATCATTCAAATTAGATTTTGATAACAGGAATTCTTTATTGTAAACCCGTTTGACTGATGAACTCGGACTCTTTTCTGATGAACTCGAACTTTCAGATTTAGACTCTGACTTTGACTCTTCATCCATATCCAACACCTGATCGACCACTTTCTTTAACAACTCAGACTCATGATCAGTGTCAGACGCTGTGAATGTGACATCAATGTTATCTGGTAACTCATCAATGGTTTCAGACTTTAACTTGATATTGAGAGCCTTATTTAAACGTTCCTCATTTGGCTTTTTGGGAGAATAACTATTCCAAATCGGGGGCGGACACTTGTTATACTGGACACTTTGTTTCTTACCAGTATCCTCTTCCGTCTTTTTATCTTGAAAAGCTTCAAGACCTGTAACAGTAGGATAAACTCGATCAATCAAATAATCACAAGTTGTATAACTCAACAATAATCGTTTGATTCTTTCACTTTCAATCTTTTCAAGTTCCAAATCCTGCTTTAGCTTTGCACAATCTTCAATATACACATTGATGACCTTCTGCTTTGTCATTAATGTTGAGCTTGTCATTGTCATAGCAGCATTAACTTCTGAATTTGTCTTTTTCAAACCATCAATTGTTATGTTTAGCACGTCATAAGATTCCTTCACATACTTCACATCAGACAATAAATTTTCTTTCATCTTTTCTAATTCAACGATCTTTTTATCCTTCTCATCACAATCTTTGCAAGATTCTAAACATTTCTGACAAGGTTTAATGACCTCAACTATCTTTTCAACCTCGACAATCTTCTCAACTTCAACAATTTTTTCTACATCGACGATTTTCTCAACTTCGACAATTTTTTCTACCTCGACGATTTTCTCAACTTCGACGAGTTTTTCAACTTTGACTATTTTTTCGACCTCAACAATTTTCTCTACCACTTTCACCACTTCAACGATTTTTTCTTTCACCTTCTCAATTACTGGTTCAACATTTGCTTCTTCAGCTTCCATCTTTGCCTTTTCATCAGCTATTCTTCTTACTTCTAGTTCTCTCTTCAATCTGGCAATCTTCTTCTCATTCAGCATCTCAACTGTATCTGCAAAAAAACAAATTAAAACTATCAGGATCTAGACCTTTTCTAGCTTTATTAATGTATTCTTCTTCATCATCAGTATCTACATCACTTCCAAAATCTGGAAAAATCGGTATTCTTTTCAGACTAATTTTGACTTCATCTTCTTTCAGAATTCTAGCAAAAGGACCTGAACCAGGTGGAATGTATTTATCCCAGCTAAATTCCTCTGCAACATTTTCATCATCTTGGTCAATTATACCATAACAAGCTCTTTTCTCTTTTTCTTCAATGGCACGTGCATGTGCAGTTTGTGGTTGTTGAGCAATCTGATGAAAAATTGATTTTTGATAATAATTGTTTTTTTCCAGACTGATCTTGTCTTCCATTTGCCTCTTTGTTTTTGCACTCACGCTTAAAATGACCTTTTTCTCGACAACGAAAACACGTAACCTTTGATTTGTCAAACCCTATCGGAGATTTAGACATCTCACTAAACTCATCTCTTCCGGTGATTTGTTGAAACTTTTCTGCCCTTCGAACAGCACTGGCTAAACACCACTTTACATCCATCAACTCAAGTTCCTCAGCATCAATCTGGTCATAATCCTCTTTGGTAAGCATCGGATTTCCAATTTTTCCAGCAATCAAGCTTTCAAATGATTCCAACATAGCAACAAGTGATGCCATGTGTTGCTTAGTTATTTCTGGAGAAAGATTTTGACCATTTTGAATGTTCAAGGTAACGTTGCAATGCAGATTTGTAGAATTCTGTCGTTGAGGACTTGGTGTTGTAAAAGTTACCAAAGACAAAGTGAGGAAATGATACTATTTGGATCATTCTTGATAGGTTGACTAAGTCAGCCCACTTCCTACCTATTAAGGAGACACACAGCTCAGATAAATTAGCTCAGCTGTACGTGGACGAGATTGTATCTCTCCACGGAGTGCCAGTATCTATCATCTCTGATAGAGATACGAGATATACATCGCACTTCTGGAAAAGTTTTCAGCTATCCCTAGGCACTCGATTGAACTTCAGCACAGCATATCATCCTCAGACGGATGCTCAAAGCGAGCGTACTATTCAAACACTCGAAGATATGCTACGAGCTTGTGTTATTAACTTAGGAGGATGTTGGGATGATCATCTTCCATTAATTGAATTCTCATACAATAATAGCTATCATTCGAGTATTCAAGCTGCACCTTTTGAAGCTTTGTATGGAAGAAAGTGTTGGACACTCGTTTGTTGGGCAGAAGTTGGAGATGTCCAACTAACAGGACCTGATATAGTCCTGGAGACGACAGACAAGATTGTACAGATAAGAGATCGTCTCAAAGCTGCCAGGGATAGGCAGAAAAGCTACGCAGACAAAAGGCGTAAACCTCTAAAATTCAAGGTAGGTGACAAAGTATTACTTAAGGTATCACCTTGGAAAGGGGTGATGCGTTTTGGTAAGAAAGGAAAGTTAAGCCCAAGATACATAGGACCATTCGAGATCATTGAATGTGTCAGAACAGTGGCTTACAAGTTAAACCTGCCTGAAGAGCTCAGTGAAATTCATAATGTGTTTCGCATCTGCAGTCTAGCTGATGAATCACTAGTCATGCCACATACGGATCTGCATATTGATGAGAGCTTAAAGTTTGTCGAGAAACCTTTGTCGACTGAGGATCGACAGATTGAAAAGCTTCGAAAGAAGCATGTACCGATTGTAAAGGTTAAATGGGATGCCCGTAGAGATCCCGAGTATACGTGGGAGGTAGAGACCACAATGAAAGAGAAGTACCCTTATTTATTTCAGTAAATCTCAAGGTCGAGATTTCTTTTAAGGGGTGAGGATGTAACACCTCGTAAAATCACGACCAATGTAATGAAGACACGTGTCATGAGCTTTAAACATGTAATGGATTAGATATGAGGGACTAAAGTTGACAAAAAAAGAAAGTATGTTTGTAAAAGGATTCAAAGTGTCAACATTTGATAATTATACCTTTCAACAACCCTACACGATGTTTATACCCTTAAACGAATAAATTATGGATCGTATGAAGCCGTTTGTGGAAGAATGTGAAAGTTTACAAACCGCAACGGTTAAATGTGTCAACATGTTTAATTTATACCTCTGAGTGACCTTTTAGCGAACCCGAAGCTTTGTAACGATTAATTATGCTCACTAGAATAAGTGATAAAAAATTTCACAAGGTTTCGATAACGTATAAGAAAGATACGCTAACATTCGTAAGTGAGGGGTTAAAAGTGTCAACGTTGAAATTTAGGACTTTTTGGGGATCATATAACTAACCGGGGACTTAACGAAGTTGGTTTATGACTTAGAGTCCTTAAAAGTCAAGTTTGGGGGTCAAAAGTGTAATAAAACAAGTTAAAATCAAGTTTAGGAGGACCAGGGACCAAATGTGCAATTGCTGAAACTTTGTAATCGGAACCCAGCATCCATACCGGCCGTGTAAGACCTCCCAGGTCTCTTACGCGGGCCGCCTGAAAGTCACCAGCGACCAAAATGCATGACATGTGCCTGTGCAGTCTGTTAAACCGACTTACATGCATGGTTTTTGGATCCAGGAGCTTGGCCAACAGATTTTCATGCATAGGGGGCACTTGGACTCATCTGGGATCAATCCTAGACTTGTGTGTAAGGATCTCATGCAATCAAAATCACTATATAAGGAGTTCCAAGTTGCAACATGTTTGCATTCATTTGAAAATCATTCAAACTAAATTTCTGGAGCTCTCTGGACCTCAAGCAAGATTCCATTACCTTCTAAATCGTGCTAAGTACTTCAGTAAGCATCCTTAACCTCTCTAATTCGTGTTTTATTAGTTTAATTACCTAAAGTCAAAACTGTCGTAATTAAGGTTTGACTTAGTGATTAATCACTAATGGTCCAGTCAATTCTCGAATTGAAATTAGCTATGAGTTGGGAATTATGTGGGTAATAAACCCTTAAAAGGGCACCATCTGATTCCCACTTTAACTAGGTCAATTGACAGGTCAAACTTAATTGTAAAATGTCAACAGAAAGCTAATTTTCAAATAAAAGCATAATTAACAATGTAGAAGCCATGAAACCTGTTTTATCACTTGTATAACTTGGTAATTAATGTAAGAATATGTCTAAGCATGTTCAACCCAATAATTTTCAGTTTAGGCTCGGTTCGGAACCGAAAGTCGCAAAAATAGACTTTTTCTTTGACTTTCAGTTCTGGCCCGATTTAGTTTGTTTTAAAAATACCTTAGGCTTCCATTAGGTCCATGTTTCATATTAGTATAACCCTCTGTGATTATACAACTTGGATCCTAATTTAGCCGATTCATTTGCATGTTTCCGTTATATGCCTAAATGTTGACCATTATGCCCTTTTGACCTTAAAACGAGATTTTTGAAAATGTGAGAGGACAAAAACCTTTGTTACTGATTTATAAACTTTTCCTAAAAATTTGACATCAGTTTGAGATCTAGATTAGGAGTTATGCTCAATATCGTAATTAAGAAGCTTTTTATTAATTAAACGGCATAATTAGCATAAAGCCTACCTAGACCCAAATTTTGACACCAAACTTTTTACCCACTGATGTAATATAATATTTTTGGGATTTTTGAAGATTTTTATTTATTTTTAAGCTAATCATGTCATAGGGTTCTAGCTTTGATTCGGTAATTGACGGTTATACCCTTTTCTTGAATAAATTGAGTTTTACATAACATATTGATACCAAATCTTTTGCTACTAATTTTATATGATAAATAAAATATTTTAATCCTTCTGGAATGATAAAAATATCAGCTTTTCTTATATAACCCGAAAATCGCTTAAAAGCGACTTTTTACGCGTTTAAACGCATAGTATGAGTTAAAACTATTTTAAACATATAAGGCTTAATACCTACTGATGTTTTAAGTAAATTTTTATGCTTTAACAGTAAGCAAAAGTTTTGAACTCAGATTTCTAAATTTGACCTTTAAAGCTTATGTGAAATTACCAAAATGCCCCTACGGTGTATAGTTTGGTTAAAGATGATAAATTTCACATATAGGAAATACCCTACTGATATAAATTATTAAATTAAATATTTTTACTGATATTTTCAGACCTGAACCTCATATTAATAATTAATCTCTTTTATAAACTTTAAAATGACCAAAATACCCCTACGGGGTTTAATTTGAGTTTAAATTCGTTTTGGGCATAATGGAAGGTATCCTACTGATATCACAACATATTTAAGGCATATTAACTTAGGAAACCTGTTCATGACTCATTTGATTACCCGTTATGCATTTATCGCGTTCGGTACGGTTTATGTAACTAGTTTGCATAAATTAACCGAAACGGATCAAACCTTATCATTTTCATCTCAAAATCCAGAATGTGTTTAGTTTACCCATATTATACAAGTATTCAAACTTGTCGGGTCTAAATCACATTCTATTCCGGTCTTCGCTTAATATTGTGTTTTGAACCGTATACCTTTCTTTCAAACTAACCGGTCTAAGTTTAAACTTAAGTAAGACCCGTTAGGAATCTAATAGGTTATTAAAACCTTCGTTCTAGATTTAGGAGCCCAGTAAAAGATAACTACATTTGCTGATTTGTACGTCTGAGATAAATTTGTACAATTTGCTCAGGTAAATACTTTTAACTTATTTTCCGTTATACGGGCTTGGGATACGGTATTATAATAATACCGCTGGGTCGGGTATGTAATTATTTAAATCGGATTGTGATTAATGTATTTGCATAACCCGTTTTAATCTGTTTTGTTTGGTATATGGCTTTTGGGGGGTTAATGACCATGTCCTGGATATCCTCGGCTCATTCATTGAAATGGCCACGACTTAAGCACGGGGTGTAGGCATACACCTGACAGTTTCTTATGTAGAAAAGTATCCCACAATAAGGTATTCCTTGTGGGCATTATACTTGTGGTGTGTCAGTTAATCTTGTCCGGCTCTTCTAACCGGCCCTAACGGACGACAAACATTTAAATCTGTATACAAGATTATTTTTAAATAATTATCCCAAGTTATAAAAGATAATTTTGTGCCTCGTGCATTCAAATCAATTTTTTTAAACATTTTCAAAATGAGTCAGTTAATTGTATTTACCAGTGTAAACTGACGTATTTTCCAAAAAGGCTAAATGCAGGTACTAGACGGAATAGGTTGGCTACTCCTAGCATCAATAAAGAGTCTTGCAAGCTTAGATGTTTATAAATCTGTTGAACAATGATCCTTTTAACTTTTGATCCGCCTGTGGTTCCTTTTGCAACCGTTTTGGTAATAAATGATATTACTTCCATTCGGTTTGTAATGTTTTTATCTTTCGACTTCCGCTGTGTATTAAACTGTGATAAATTGTCTATGATGATATCAACTACGTCACAATACTCCTCACTGGGCCCACCGGTAATACATGGAAATATTGGGGTGTGACACAAAGGCCATGTTTGGTTAAGCCTCTTACATAACTTGGTGAAGACATTTCTTTTATGTATTACTTTTGATTTTTAATCTTTTGGCACTTTTTATTTGGTTTTATATTAATGACATTAATAACTAGTTTCTTATGTTGAAGGTGAATTTTCTCTATAATTTGTCTGTGGTGTCTTGGCGTTACTTTACTGTCTATATAAAGTAAAAGATTGCATCATTCATGTCTCTACGGTCTATATAGAGGCATGTTGGCTACCTGGTCGGGGGTTAAGGGAATGGTTTAGTAAGGTTCTTGCCTTGTTCAGTGTATCAATCCTGCAAGGACCTGGTTCAAGCTTACTAGGACCTCCTTCAATACCCACTGGTATTGGATGGCGGGGGTGCGAATAACTTGAACCCCTCATATGTTAACTACTATTAATACATTAAACCGGCTACTTGGGATTGTATCCCTGCTGACTCAAACCACTTAGCTGAGGGTAACGTCACCTTCAAAAGAGGGGCCTACCACTTTTCGCATCAATAACTTAATTAATTATCTTTCAATATTCCAACCCTTTGGGATTGTATCCTTGTTGACTCAAACCACTGGGTTGAGGATAACGTCACCTTCAAAAGAGGGGCATACTACTATAACTAAGATAATCTCTTAAAAAGTCCGAAAGTGCAAATATCATCAAAGGGTACATTAAAGGGGAGTCGGATCCAAGTGATTCATCTTGTCTATCTGTTTTATTTTATTTTTATTGCTGCATTTTTAGTTTTTATTTTCATATTTTAAATCTTTGCTCGCAAATTTTTAGATTGATTAGATGTTGAGGATAAACCGGTACTACAAGCTCTTATGTCCTTGGACGACTTCGGTATCTTACCAACGCTATACTACGCTCACGATGGGTGCACTTGCCCTAGTGTGTGTTTAGTGTTAGTAGAATATCTTGTTTATAAATTTAAAACTTGACTAATGCGTAAAATGGGCTTAAAATATTAATAAAAGCATACCACACCTAACGCACACCACTTCTGTAGAATCTAAAATCAACATTCACAGACACTTTAATCCTCTTCTCATCTCCCCCTTGTTCATCGGATCCGGCTACCGGACGTCCAGTTTCTCCACCCGTTACATTTCTGGTGAGCCACAACCCAAAAAACCAAACCTTTCATCTTTTTCCCTCAACTCTCGCACTTCTCTCTCTGATGAAGGAACGGCCGGCCACTAACCATTGGTGGCGGCGTACAGCAAGAAGCCGCAACTTGTGGCGGTGGAGGAGGATGGTGGATCGAGGCAGAGGAGGTGCAGGAGTTTTGTGTTAAAGTCAGGGAAGGGTGGTTTCAGTGGAGTTCTGCTGTCACGCCGGTAGTAGCATGATGGTGTGGTGGCTCTGACGACAGCGGTGGCGAGGTGGGTGGCGTCGGGTTGTTTCGAGCAGAAGAAGGAATTAGAGGGAGAGCCGGTGTCGCCTTGCCGGCGACCGTTGCTGTGACGACGAAGATAATGTTTCTGCTGATGGACGTTGATGACGAGTGGTGACATAAATGGTGGCTGTACTGGTCAGGTCTGTTCACCTCAGATGGGTTTTGTTCAAATCAGTTGTGATTCAGGATCGGGTCATGGTTCTGGGTTTAGTCCGGTTCGGTACAGGATCAATTCAGGTGCGAGTTCAAGTCAGTGGGTTACTCAACTCAGGTTCGTGTTTGGGAGTCTCGGGTCAGATTTTGGGTCTCATTTTGGGTCAAAGCAAGTCAAAGCTGGTCAAGGCAGTCCACAAGGTCAACGGTTCGGTTCAGATCAAGCTGCTTCGGGTCAGGGTTCGTGGAACGGTATGGTTCGGGTCGACTCAGTCAAACCGAGTTAATTCGGTCAACCCGGGTCAAAGCCGGTCAACTCAGTCAACATGAGTCAACCCGGTTGACTCGGTCAGCCGGTCAACTCAGTCAATGACTAGACAAGAGATTGGTAAAGATTTAGCGGCACGATTAATTACATTGTTATTATATAGTTTTTTATTAATTACGTGAAAACGAGCTCGAACCGATTCGAATTAGAGATTAGTTTACATTTTGACATAATCGACGAAATTAGATATATATATATAGGGTAAGGTTCATGCGAGAACCACCTTTATTGCGAGAACCGCGAGAACCAATGTGAACACAACCTAAAATAGCTAAAAAAACCTAACTCCCACCCCCCCCCCCCCCCCCCAAAAAAAAACCTAAACCCCCCCACCACCCCCCCCCCCCCCAAAGCTAAATGCTAAAAACAAAACCCCCCCAAAAAACCTAAAAAAAACCTAACCCCCCCCCCCCACCCCAAAAACCTAAACCCCCCTCCCCCACCCCCCAAAAACCTAAACCCCCCCCCCCCCCAAAAACCTAAACCCCCCCCCCCCAGCTAAAAAGCTAAAAACTAAACCCCCAAAAAACCTAAAAAAGTAAAAAAAAATCTAATTTTTTTTTACTATTTTTTAAGTTAAAATCGCTACTTTTAGAAGCAAAAAAAAAAAATTTTTAAAAAAAATTATTTTTTTAAAATATATTATTTTTTGGCTACTAAAAGTAGCGATTTTTTTTTATAAAAAAAATTAAAAAAAAAAAATTTTTGTGTGTTTTTTAGCTATTTTTAGGTATTTTTGGTTGTGTTCACATTGGTTCTCGCAATAAGGGGTGGTCCTAACGGATCTTTGTCCTATATATATATATATATATATTGTTTACATTGTGAATTGATTGTTGAGTTTTGAAAATATAACGACAACTTGTGTTGTCGGGGTAGTCCAAAACAGAGGAAACTCTGCACGATTTTCGAGAAAACCCGTAAACAAAACGTGTTTTATTTAAAAAAAAACCTTTCGGATTCAAACAATTTTATAAAAATAAATACAAACGTGTATTTAATTTGACGACACTTTGTAACTTAAAAAACAAGCCGATAACATTTCAACGAACGTATTTAGAAGATAACAAAATTCGGTATTCTTTATAAAATAAATATAATTATTGATATTTATTTCCAACGTCTAAAACTCGGGAACCTTTAAAAAATAAATATAACCACTTATATTTATTTCAAACATCAAACAACTCGGATTTTTTATAAAAATAAATATAGTTTATATATTTACTTCAAACATCAAACAACTCGGATTCTTTTATAAAAATAAACATAGTTTATATATTTATTTGAAACATCAAACAACTCGGATTCTTTTATAAAAATAAATTTAGTTTATATATTTATTTCAAACACCAAACAACTCGGATTCTTTTATAAAAATAAATATAATTTTTTATATTTATTTCAAACACCTAAATAACAAATATGTATATTTTGACAAACATCTACGAGACGCGAAACATTATACGAGTTTACAATATGTTAATTTCATATAAATATTCCTTACATACACGTACGACTTCTTGGGACGAGTAACACGGTCTTATTAATATATTTATATATTTTTATATAAATATTTATATACTTTAGTAATTTTTTGAAATGTTATCTCTTGAAAACTAAGTGTTTTCAAGACTTAGTAATTTTTTTCACTGACATTAAACGAGACTTAACAAATATATCTTTTTCCTTTCTTCAAGTTAACGACTTACCATCAGATCGTTCGGTTAGCGATTCGGTAGAGCTTGGTAACACATAGTTTAGCTACATCGTTTAGTAGAAACTTATAAGTTATCCTGTTTTAGGAATGTTATAGATTGCACGCTAGCGAGTCACGTTTGGAAATGACTTTATTGAACATATTTAGCTAGCTTTGCACAAGGATATCAAGGTGAGTTCATAACCCCACTTTTCTTATGGTTATACATTTTTATAAAAGTTTTCGGGGTGGAAAGACATGCACCTTTTACAAAAACATACAAGGCTTTCGATGAACAAAAATTACATATTTTTTAGACATGCACGTTTTGCAAAAAACATACAGGTTTTTTTTTATGAACAAAATTTCATATTTCTAAACCATGCTACAAACAAGTTTTAACTAACACAAATGGTTTGTGAACTTCCATAAACTCAAATGGTTTACGAAAACTTATGCAAAACATACCCTTTTTTTTACAAAAACATAAGCATTTACGAAACATGCATGAGCTACAGACACTAGTGATGGGGTTGGTCCTAGTTACAATGGGACGGGGTGTCCTACATACAAATAGGAGGACTGGTTGGTCCTACACACGAACAACTGGACAGTGTGTCCCACATACAACCCAAAATCTTGCATGCATCCCAAGGCCTTCATTTTAAGGATTGGATTGTCCCACTCACAGGCTCATGCGGGCATGTTTGTCACTGTCATGCGCATAAATTGACAGCTACACAAGTGTTACAAACACAAAACTTTACAAATACAAAGTTTTACAAACATAACATTTTACACATACAAAATTTCACAAATACAAAGTTTTCGTATAACATGCCTAGGAAAATGATTCTTATTTCGTTTTCTTAATAATATTTTAAAAACCGGTTATCCAAAAAGATTTATATCAAATCTTTTTCAAACAAACTATGAACTCGCCAACTTTATGTTGATTTTTCGCATGTTCTTTCTCAGGTTACATTTTCAAATTATGGCGTGGTTGGAATAGGAGAACCATGAGGATTTGAATACTTAGTGGCCATTCACATTCTAGAAGTCTTAGCATTATTTGCTTTCGCTATGCAATGAAGATACTAGTTCGGTCACGCCAACTCTGATATTACCGGGGTGTGACATAAATTTGGAGTTGGTGCAGTAGCTTCAGGTGCAGTTGTTGCATTGGGTACAAGAGGAGTAAATGGAGTAATGGTAAGTGACGAGTCTCCCCCCTGTGTCTTGTACTTCTTGCAATTCTTCGTAAGGGTTGGTACTACTCCCCCTGACCTTGAAATCCTCCAGGAACGCAACATGATTGGTTTCAACAATACGGGTGCCATGAGAAGGACAATAGAAACGATAACCCTTTGAGTGATCAGGATACCCGATAAAGAAACATGTAACTGTTTAGGGTCAAGTTTCCTTTGGAAGGGATTATAAAGTTCTGCTTCAGCAATGCAGCCTCATACTTTCATATAATTAATACTCGGTTTCCTTCCTGTCCAAAGTTCATAAGGAATTTTAGGGACAGACTTAGAAGGAACTCTATTGAGTATATGAACAGTTGCTTTTAACGCTTCAGTCCAGAGGAATAATGGTAAATTAGTGTTGGCTAACATATTGCGCACCATGTTCATAGGGGTACAGTTTCTTCGTTTAGCGACACCGTTCTGCTGAGGTGTACCAGGCATGGTGTGTTGGTTCACAATCCTTTGGCCCTAACAAAACTCATAAAATGGACCAAGAGCTTGACCCACATAAGTATGTCTTCCATAATATTTACCGCCTCTATCTGATCTCACAACTTTAATCTGACGATCTAATTGCTTTTTAACTTCAGCTTTATAATCTTTAAAAGTTGTAAGAGATTCAGATTTTTCCTTAATAAGATATAAGTACATGTAACGAGAATAATCATCAATGTAAGTGATAAATGAAGAATGTCATGTTATGCCCGCGATTTAGTAGGGACCACTAATGTCAGTGTGAATGAGTTCTAATAAATTAGAGCTCCTAATGACACCTTTCTTATATGTCATTTTACCTTTAAGACACTTGACAAATGTTCCAAAATTAGTGAAATCGAGAGGAGGTATGTGACACTTCGGGTTTTCCTGTGTGATTTCATTCTATGATATGATTATGTGAATTTAATAAATGAGATTTAATTGATAATTATGTGATTAATATGTGAATTATTACTATTATTATTAAAATTGACCGCACATCAGAATTCACAACCACACCTTCTAAACAGGTGTATGTGTGCAGCCGCACACTTTCTTTTGTACCACCCTCCATAGACCGCACACACTATAGTGTCTTGCTTTGGGCCACCGCACAACATACCTCTTTGGATCTGGCCCAAGTCATAAGCCCACTACCCACATCAAACCTTAGGGGAGACTGCACACTTAAAAGGGGCGCACACTTCATGTGTGTGATACTCTTGGACTATTATAAAACCCCCTTTTCAGCCGACATGAAGAATGTTGGCAGAAAATCATTAGGGCAACAATCCCCAAAAACATTCACTCTCTCTCTAACTTTCTCTCTCTAAAAACCCAAAAAACACACCAAAATATCTTCTTCTTCTTTGGATTTTCGACGTCAGCCATACTCATTTGAAGATAGCTGGAAATTATTGCTTTAGAATCCTTGTTTCATCATCCTTCTTTCAAAAATCTTGTGCTATACGCTACCTGGTTAGTATATCACCATTATTTGATGATAATGCAAGATAAAGGTGCATGCTTGATTGATGACTTGTACCTTGAATGATTGTACATGATTATTTGTTGGATGATTATTCCTGTGTTATGTGTTAACAAGAATCAGTTGGTAATGAAAGGTAGATGTTGCTTATAAAGATTAGGGCTTTGTCATGATACCAAAGTTTAGATCTTTATGAAGGTGTATGAAATATGTTCATGATGTTTGATTATGCATGTGGGCCGATATTGGGAAACAAAAAGGGGTGTTTGATAGTTGTTGTTAAAACAAAGTCATGAATCTATTTTTGTGACAACTAGCACAAAACCGGTAATTTCCGTACAGTTTTAATTATTATTTTTTATATGCAATTATGTGCTTAAATGTCAACACTGTCTGATTACATGCTATACATGTGAATTCATGCACGTTTTATACTTCAAATATTGCTTTATGCATTACTTTAAGCGTTGCGTCAGAAAGACTAGTAAACTCACCGGTAAGACACGCTGTGTCAGCAATTCTGCAGAAAGCAGTCAGATAATAGAATTAGGGCCTAGGAATAGGTCCAACATCTAAAATACATTAAAACCCAAGTGTGGATACAAGGGTTAACATATAAACTTTCTGGAAGCTAAACTATGCACTAAAAAGCACCTGAAACGCACTTTAAATGCAGAATTCTGCACGATTCAGCTATAATCAGCCTTTTAACACATTAATATCATGAAGAATTTATGTTTTATTGTCCAAAATAACTTACAAAGTGTCGGGAATTGAAACTGCCGCAAAAGGTGCTTCATACCTAGTGAAACTGCGCAATTCAGCACTTTAACGAACCGTAACAAATCGAACAACCGGACAATAACCGGGACATCAAAATTTGACTAAAAGTAATTTTTTTTTATGATATTAAACTAGTATTGGTGCTAGAACACAATAAAAATTATAAAACACCTAAACACACTTAAACTAACTTAAACCCCCTTGTTTGCACTTTAAACCCCTAACTTCCCAAATTTTACACTTTACCCCCCCCCCCCCCCCCCTTTCACTCATGGCCAGCTCCAAAGGGCCCCGCATGACTTTTAATATTTTATTTGATCTTGTCCCCTAATTTGGTGCACATGATATCTAATAGAATATTTTGTGTTGGAAAATCTTTTATAAAGACCTAAGTGTTATCACATTGTCCATTATCACCAAAAATTCATCATCTTCAACCTCCCAACTCTTCTTGATCTTGGCTCACTTCACACACACACACTCCACCATTTTGAATCTTCAATCTCACAATCCAAGCTTACTAGAATGTGTGTGGAGGCCATTTAAGAAGGTGTATGGTGCTAGAACTTGAAGGACCATCTTGTGGAGCTTTTAACCTCTCATTTTCTTCCTTGTTCATCTTCTTCATTCTTGTGCCACTTCCCTAGCCATTAGAGCTAGTAGTAAGCTTCTTGATCACTAATTTAAGTCATGTTTATGTTATGTACAAGTTTCACCATATAAACAACTTAACTTTTAAAGAAGAAAATGAGAAGATCTAACATATTTATGAAGAAATCAAGTGATTACATGATATTTTTGTGTATGAAATGAAGTTGTTGATGTTATATCTTGTGTTTATGTTTAGATAAACTATGTTAAAGCTTGGATCTAATAATTTTAAGCATGGATCTTGAAGGATCCATGGTTAAACTTGAAGATGAACATATGAAGCATTATGTGAAC
>JARYGA010035862.1:0-24861 GCA_030545235.1 Helianthus tuberosus | reverse complement strand
ATAATATTAAAGATATTCGGGGCCTGTTTTCACATACAGGGTGTATTTTAGGACGTATAGGAATATTTTAAAATATATTAGGGTGTCGAAAAATATTCAGGAGGGTTGTTATATCCTCCCCACCTTGTTTTAGAGCTCGTCCTCGAGATCTACTGGAACAGGTGCGGATATTTCCTTTGCATTTCTGATTCAAGCTCCCATGTGTATACTGGTCCTCTTTTGGAGTCCCATTTCACTTTGACCAGAACTAATATCTTGTGCTTGAGTTTCTTAATTTTCCTGTCTTCAATCTGTAGAGGCTTCTCTACAAACTTTAACTGTTCATTTACCTCTATATCCTTAAGAGGCACCATCAGTGATTCATCAGTTAAACATTTCTTGAGATTAGATACATGAAATACATCATGTATTCTTGCCATTTCCTCTGGCAGTTGTAGCTGATAGGAACAGGTCATATTCTTCTAATAATTTCAAAAGGTCCAACATACCTGGGGCTTAGCTTTCCCCTTTTAATGAATCTTATCACTCCTTTCCAAGGAGAGACTTTCAATAACACTTTATCTCTTACATAAATTCCAATGGCTTTCGTCTGTTATCAGCATAACTCTTTTGTCGATCACGTGCTGCTTTCAGTCGTTCCTTGACTTGAATGATTTTGTCTGTTGTTTCTTGTACTATCTCAGGTCCAGATAGTTACTTTTCTCCAATTTCTGCCCAACAGACTGATGTTCGGCACTTTCGTCCATCAAGTGCTTCGAATGGTGCAGCATTGATACTTGTATGATAACTGTTATTAAAAGAAAATTCTATCAATGGTAAATGACCGTCCCAATTACCTCCGAAATCAATTACACAAGCTCTAAGCATGTCTTCCAGTGTCTGAATTGTCCTTTCACTTTGTCCGTCCGTTTGAGGATGATAAGCGGTGCTTAGATTCAACTTGGTTCCCATTGCTTTTTAGAAACTTGTCCAAAAATGTGAGGTAAAACGACTATCTCTGTCAGAAACAATTGATAGAGGAATTCCATGTAATGAAACTATTTCATTTACATATAATTTAGCTAGTTGTTCCATACTGAAAGTTTCTTTCATTGGTAGGAAATGAGCTGACTTAGTTAGTCTGTTTACAATCACCCTGATTGTATCATTACCTTTTCTTGTTTTGGGTAATTTAGTAATAAAATCCATTGTTATCAATTCCCATTTCCAAACTGGCATTTTTAACTGTCGCAATAAACCTGAGGGTTTCTGATGTTCAGCTTTGACTTGTGAACAGGTTAAACACTTTGCAACATATGCTGCTATATCCTTTTTCATTCTTATCCACCAAAAATTCTTTCTTAAGTCCTGATACATCTTTTCACTTCCAGGATGCATTGTATATTTAGACTTATGGGCTTCTTCTAATATACGGTGGTGTAGGTTTCCTAATTTAGGTATCCATATTCTTTTCTTATGGAATCTCCAAATCCCATCTGTTCCTTGTTCTAATTCCATAATCATTCCTTTTAATTTTTCAGTATCATCCTTGATTACTGATTCTTGTGCTTTTCTAATCTGTACATTTAAATTTATTTGCAGATTTAAATTAAGAGAACGTACTCTTTTTGGCTTTTCATGATACTTTCAACTTAAAGCATCAGCTACTACATTTGCCTTTCCTGCATGATACTGGATATTACAATCATAATCACTAAGTATCTCCATCCAGCGTCTTTGTCTCATATTTAATTCCTTTTTGTAACAACCCTCAGTAAAACCAACACCCTTATATTTCCGACACCCTAGTATTTCCCAATATGTCTTTAATTACACCCCGTATGTGGAAACCGAGACCCAAGTATGTTATAACATTTAAAATAAATTAAAAACAAGAAATATTGAGTTGAGGCGGGCCGCGTAGGATCCCACCCCAACTTCACGCGGGCGGTATCAAGGCTTAAACTTATTTCGGTGAATTTATAAGTTGATACGGGCCGCGTAAGACCCCGTTTAAGTTAACGCGGGCCGTGAGAGATCATCTAACGCAGAGACACCCTGAGCTGACACGTGTCGACATCGTGGCGGACCTATACGCTGTCCAAGCTAAGCTATATGTTGACCGGGTGTTGACGCGGGCCGCGTAAGGCTTTGCCTTACCTTACGCGGGTCGCCTGAGAGTCGAGTATCAACAACTATAAATAGAGGGCTTCGGATCTCAGTCGAACTCGCTCACAATTTCATTCTCAATCTCAAATTCTGTAGTAGTGTTATTATACTCGGGTATTATACCCCTAATTAACGAGGTTCTGCTCTGTTGTAAGTATTATAACCCCAGTTTCGTAATAGTTACGCTGCCCGATTGATTTAGGGTTCCGTAACAACTGTCGTGGTTCTGCCCGACGTAGTTGTTGGAATGCCGTCTCGGGGAGGGTATCATTAATATTTGCAAAGGGTTATGATATTAACCAATGTACATTTGTATAAATTATAGATTATTCCCAGGAAACCCTTACGCGAAGTCTAAGATAGCAATGTGAGTTTATCCTCTATTTGTTAACCTTTTTGTAATGTTTTACAAAACCTTAAATGTTTTACAATGCAATTAAGCGGTGATTGGGTCTTTGTAGTTCTTCAATTACTGTCGGTATGTTGGGGTTTTGTATACAAAATGTACTACACTGTGAGTAGTAAGTCGGGATGACAATACGTTACCATTGGACAATGAGTTAGCCAATGTGTAATATGACCCGCAAGTCAGGATTGACAGTACTAATGGAGTAATTGTGTAGAAATAAACAATGTGATCGCTCTCAATATTGTTTTAATTGATAAAATGTTTCTTGATTAAACTGGGATTCACTCACTAGTATTTCCGACTAACAAATGTTTTTAAAACGCGTTTCAGGTAACACAATGTGACAGCCAATTAGTAAAAAGCCAGCTGGAGAGCACTGAAGGCTTGGGAAAAATGTGGCTATAAAAGTTACCTAATAAACGATGTTTTAAATTCAATAAAATAGGGTTTATCCCTATAATTGTATTGTAATGAGAAACTTGGGCTTTACCCATGTTATTATTAATATCAAATATGGTGGTTTTACTCTGATAAACATTTCCTAACTACGGTCCTGATGTAATTTCCGCTGCAAGATTAAATAGCTGATACAACCGAAAATCTGAGCTCGCGTCCGCCCGTTCCCGGGACTCAGGGATCGGGGGTTGCGACAGAAGGTGGTATCTGAGCCTAGCCACTGGTCTGAGCCAAAGAAGTGTTCTGCTGACACTTAAATTATAAATTTTGTGTTAGGAAATAAATTACGTAAATACGTGCATAATTGTATTGATTTGTTATGTGTTATTTGACTATTTGTTAGTTTACAGTATGAGTGATCAAGGACCCTCAGACATGAGTCGTCAGTTGTCTGATTCACCTAAGAGTGAAGGTACTTCTTCACAGCCTGCCCTTTCTGGGTATTCTGCTGATCAGGAAGAAGGAGTGTTTGCTTTTAGAGCTCAGTCAGAAGAGCCATTCCCTCATAAGAAACGAGGATGGTTCAGTAAGGAAGCCTTTGCTCGTAGGAAAAGAATGCGAAAGTTGCAACAGTAAAGAGTTTTAGCAGCTGCTAAGCGAAAGACAGATGCCCATACACAGGATATGCTTAATAGAAGCCTAGCCAATTTTCATATATGTGCCACCTGTGTCACTGAGACCATCAAACAAATGCTCAACCAATGAAATATTGTATTTCATACTTGGGATTTGTAAAAAATATGTGTATCGTTTACACATATCAATTCTTGTTCGATTTCAAACTCTATATCGCTTTCTTGAAGGTTATACGCTCACTGATGCGTAAATATAACCAGTTTAATGCAACGAACGCTCCGGAATAGTGACATATACTTAACATACCTTAAATAACCTTTAAATAACTTAGAAATAAGTTTTGAAGGCTTTGGTATTGCAAAAACAAGTTAAATCGCTTACAGGGACTAAAGTTGACAAACTGCGAAAGTATGCCAATTTGAACTGTAACAGACATTCCGGAACATGACCATAAGTTAAACACACCATAAATATCCTTTACATAGCTTAGAAATAGGCTTTGAGGGGTTCGGTGTGCTAAAATAAACTTTTGGGTCATTCAGGGACTAAAAGCGTCAAAAAGTGCACAAGTTTGCATTTTCGCGCATAACTTACGATCTGAATACCTCCGGACATCCAAAAATTTATGTAAGCACTATAATATTTTATTTTAGTGTTTGGCATGAGAAAAATCCATTCGTTTCGTCATTTGGATCGTTTTTCGCGCTTGTGCGCATTCCGTCGTAATTAAGCGAACATCGCGTTCGTACGGCCAAACGAACCAACATCCGACATATTTTTAAGCATGTTTCATGTCCACAATGTTTAGGCAACATTCTAGGGCCTTAAATTTGGCTTTACGGGCCTTAGAAGTGTCGAAAATGGCTTAAACACGTGCAGGGACTGAAACTGCCATTTTGTAAACTTGTTTCTGATCTGTGCAGGCCAGGCGGCCCGCGTGAGATTCTTGTGTCCATTACGCGGCCCGCGTCCGCCTCCCTGATTAGATTTGATCGAACAGTCAGCATGTTCCAGCTGTTTTAACCACAACCACACACTCACCACTTGCCTAATCAGCTGATAAGGATGGTTTTTAGGCACCATAACTTCCCGACACTTGTACGGATACGATTAAGGCACGATATTCGACAAACGATCTTAACGGTTCGGGTATTCCTATAAATACCCAACCCATTTAACCTCATTTCTCACAAGAATCTGGATTTGAGAGCTCTAAGTTGAAACCATTGTTTCATACCTGAGTTCTTGGATCGAGATTAGCATTCGGGGACCCTTCGTAAGTATTCTTTCGTTCTTTTATTGCTTTTCGAGTCTTTCGAGTCTGAAAGTCAAACTTTGTTTGACTTTCTGCATTGACCAGTTATGGTCAATGCGAAGTTCGTTTGAACTTCGCAACGTGAGTGTAATCACGTTGGTTATAGTCCCTTGGGACTATGCCCACTGATTACCACGTTGTCTAGGGTCGTAGGGTAGGCGATCTGATAAATCGCCTATACCTTCGAACCCGACCCAGTTTGGTCGATCATTAGGATCCGACCAAATACTTTAGGTGACCATAGTGTAGGGAATAACCTTCCGAGGTTATACCTTATGGTCACATCGTTTAAGTAGTTGTATGATAGGTAGTTTATATGCCTTAGGTAAATTACCAGAATACCCTTTTCATGTATAATTGGTAATTAAGCATATGTAACCTAAACTTTTGTCACATAACTGATTATGTAACATGTTTAGGCATATAACACTTGTCATAGGACTAGTTAGGCGGTCCGAACGCGTTTCACGCGAACGACGCGTTAAAGTAACATAAGCTACCTAAACGGGTCGTAATGGGTCGAAAGCACTTAGGTTAAGTTTCATTTAGTATGTAGGCTTTGTTAAACCATATTACACGAGTCTCTATACTCGTTTGGTTTACGAACCCTCATTCTATCCAATCATCCGATTTAGGTCCGGTTATTAACATAGTTACCTATATTAGGTGCCGTTTGATATCCGCGATCTCTAGCATTGTTTGGTTGTTACTCAAGGACTACTAAGCAATCTCAAGTGAGTACATAGACCCCTCTTTTACTGTTTTCCAAACGTTTTGGGGTGGAACACATGTGCCTACTTGTTACTTTCGTGCTTTCCTGTTTTCACATCATATAACTGCTATGTTCGTTAGTACATTATAGTACATGATTTCATTACATTTTCATGCTAGGTGTGCCCATTGTGTGCATTACTTAGTACATCGTTTTACATTACATTTATGCTATGTATGTCCATTTAGTTCATACTTAGTACATTGTTTTACATTACATTTCTGTTGCATATGCTCATCCAGCATGTGAACACATTATACTGTATTTTGAACCGTTGTATCTATGAACCGTTTGTATCTGTGAACCGTTGTATCTGTGAACCGTTTGTATCTGTGAACCGTTTGTATCTGTGAACCGTTGTATCTGTGAACCGTTTGTATCTGTGAACCGTTTGTATCTATGAACCGTTTGTATCTGTGAACCGTTTGTATCTGTGAACCGTTTGTATCTGTGATCCGTTTGTATCTGTGAACCGTTTGTATCTGTGAACCGTGTGAACCGTATTTGACCATACATAAACATTTCTACAATTGTTAAACATTACTTTGGTGGTTTGGTTTGATTAAGTGATTAAGTAACGATGCATGTGTAATATGATACAAGCATGGTGGATACGCCGCTGGTACTTCCTATATATAAGTGTTTGTATGGTATTACATATTGTAGCGTTATTTGAATCATTTCAGTTTGAGACATATAACATTTTATACAAATAACATACTTTTCACAAGACATTGATTTACAAACAACTTATCTTATACAAACTCATTTTACAATGGTTATTCATTTAACCATACATTATTCTCTTATTTATACATATCATCTGATCTTATCATTTTTTTCAAATGATTTACAAAACAAAGCAAATTACAAGGTTCATGACTAAACATTTTCTCAAACATAAGTCATGAAACCTATTTTCACAAAACCTATGTATCTCACAGGCATTTTTATGCTGACGTACCTATTTTCACATGTGTTTTTCAGGAGCTGTTGCATAAGATGATCAAGATACACATAGGCAGACTTGGGCTTTAGTGACAATAAAAGATGCAAGACTAGTTAATTATGTTGTATTTTCTTGTTTGTTAAGACATTGTAACACTTTTAATCAATAAAACGAAACTTCAATTGCCATGGATTTGAAACAATTAATTCTGTTACAACACTCCCCGACATTTCCGCCACGTTTTGTATGTTCTATGTGGTCGGGGTGTGACAGAAAAGATGGTATCAGAGCCAATGGTTATAGGGAATTAGGTTATTAGTAATGCTTTGACCTAGTCTATAACCTTTCTAGGACCCTAACGCGAGTTTACTTGCGTTTAGTCATAAAACAATACCGTCACCTATCCTTAGGCGACGACCACAACAAGAACATAAATTTCAAAACCGCTTTGAAAACTAATCATCTGTTCAAGGATGATTGATTACTAGGTTTTGAACCCTCTGTTATATGGTTTTGAACCCCTTTGAGTTCTCAAAACTCTCGTCAAGGTTTTGGGTTTTTAATAATGTGAACACGTGCAAACTGGAAGGGTGAATGCCTGTATTCTGGGTTTTCTGTCTAGGCAAGCACTTCGTATACATCTCATCAGACGCGAGACCAGTTGTGCTTACCTGGGAATTCTTGGGATGAGTGTTCACTTATAGGCGAGCATGTCTTCGCGATACATTATATTGACCCGCTTACTTTGATTAGTCACCATCTCATTTGTTTGCCTTTGGTAACAAACAAATGGTCACAATCTTCATGTGTTGTTATTCTCTTTTGATTATCTTTCGCTTGTTTCCTCCTATGCCTTTCGTTATCTTCAAGATGCTTCTTCATCGCAACAACAATGTCCGAACCAGGTGCTGCAACTACCCAGCAAATAGGCGTCATACTCCAGAGTACCGATGATTTAGCTATCCCCATGACTTGTCTCAGGGAGGAAGCTGTATAAAGGGAACTGTTCCTTGGTGCAATTAATACCACTGCCATTATCCGAACCAAATACCCTGTTTCAAAAGTACCCACGGTGGACGATGGAGACATTTGGATAACATGTGCCGCTTTGCAATCCAAAGCAAAGCTGTTACAAATCCTGCTGCTGCTCAACCTTCAAACTCTGCTTCATATGTCGCTTGACATATCTGGCGCCTCAACCTCATGAACTTTCTACCTTGTGTATCGACGTAAACACGCCTAGTGCAAGGTGTCGGAACACCTCCCGTTACACAAACTCCAAAAATCCATGTAGGATCTTTCTATCCTCATAATTAGATCCTTGTGGATGGGTATCATTCATCGGAGTCCTTAATTGAATTCTTTGTATGATTCAATACGTACATCACAATTCAATAAGGACAAAGCCGAATTCCTTTTAAGATTATCCTATCTTCATAGATAGATTCTTGAAATGATTAAAGTGCCAAATGAAATCCACAAATTGGATTCCTGGTGTGCTTTAAGTATCCGCGTCCAAAGATAACAAATTAATAAACAAGTTAAACAACTATGTGATTTTGTGCTTATGTGTTCTCTTTAATGTTTTCGTGTGATCCAAATTCTTGTTATCCAAATCCTCGTAGAATCTTCCATATCTTCGTATAAGGAATTCATAGTAGGATATCCAAAGGTACTATATTAAATCCTCAATGGGCTTGTACGTAATAGTAAAGACCCTTGGATTATATTGTACCATTCCATAATTAGACCCCTGAGTGGTCTAGGTAAACAGATTGATCCAAAAATCTGGTTAGGAATATCATGTGATGATATAGCTGAAAGGACTCCTTGGTGGCCTAATTAAAAGGATCATTTGTTGATCTAATTAAAAGGACCCTATGGTAGTCTAGTCACACTCATCACAGGTTTGATTTTCCTCCCCTTCACATTACAAGCAAATTGTGCGGACTATGCAAGGAATTGCGTAATTATGGATGCATACATAATTATGGAATTCAGTGCACAGAAACCACAGCGAGCTTTGTCATGTACCTAGAAGTTAATCCTATTCATTTCCAATTCTGATGAAGTATCCGTTGAGGAAAAATGAACTAGCTATTCATTTTTCACTTCTGAAGAATATCCGTTGAGGAAATGAATATCCGTTTATCCTTCATTTCCAATTCTGAAGAATACCCGTTGAGGAAAATGACTCCGTTTGTTCATTTTTTTGTTCTGAAGAGTATCCGTCAAGGGAAATGAATATCCATTTATTTAATTCTTCATTTCCGAACCTGAGGAAACAACCGTTGAAAATGACTCCGTTAGTTCATTTTCGTTTCTGAAGATTATCCGTTGAGGAAATGAATATCCGTTGCTTAAATCCTTCATTTCCGAACCTGAGGAAACAACCGTTGAAAATGACTCCGTTAGTTCATTTTCGTTTCTGAAGATTATCCGTTGAGGAAATGAATATCCGTTTGTCTATCATTTTCATTTCCGTTTCTGAGGAAGCAACCGTTGAAAATGACTCCGTTTGTTCATTTTCGTTTCTGAAGATTTGTCCGTTGAGGAAATGAATATCCGTTTGTCTATCATTTTCATTTCCGTTTCTGAGGAAGCAACCGTTGAAAATGACTCCGTTTGTTCATTTTCGTTTCTGAAGATTTGTCCGTTGAGGAAATGAATATCCGTTTGTCTATCATTTTCATTTCCGTTTCTGAGGAAGCATCCGTTGAAAATGACTCCGTTTGTTCATTTTCGTTTCTGAAGATTGTCCGTTAAAGAAATGAATCCCCGTTTGTTTATTCCTTCATTTCCGCTTCTGAAGAATACTCGTTGAGGAAAATGACTCCGTCTGTTCATTTTCGTTCTGAAGAATGTCCGTTAAGGAAATGACAGGATTATGCTTTACATATCTCTGGTGGTTATCTGACACAAAGTCACAAATAGACTCCTACGAATTAATTTCGGGACGAAATTTCCTGAAGTAGGGGAGACTGTGACACCTGCGTCACTGAGACCATCAAACAAATGCTCAACCAATGAAATATTGTATTTCATACTTGGGATTTGTAAAAAATATGTGTATCGTTTACACATATCAATTCTTGTTCGATTTCAAACTCTATATCGCTTTCTGGAAGGTTATACGCGCACTGATGCGTAAATATAACCAGTTTAATGCAACGAACGCTCCGGAATAGTGACATATACTTAACATACCTTAAATAACCTTTAAATAACTTAGAAATAAGTTTTGAAGGCTTTGGTATTGCAAAAACAAGTTAAATCGCTTACAGGGACTAAAGTTGACAAACTGCGAAAGTATGCCAATTTGAACTGTAACAGACATTCCGGAACATGACCATAAGTTAAACACACAATAAATATCCTTTACATAGCTTATAAATAGGCTTTGAGGGGTTCGGTGTGCTAAAATAAACTTTTGGGTCATTCAGGGACTAAAAGCGTCAAAAAGTACACAAGTTTGCATTTTCGCGCATAACTTACGATCTGAATACCTCCGGACATCCAAAAATTTATTTAAGCACTATAATATTTTATTTTAGTGTTTGGCATGAGAAAAATCCATTCGTTTCGTCATTTGGATCGTTTTTCGCGCTTGTGCGCATTCCGTCGTAATTAAGCGAACATCGCGTTCGTACGGCCAAACGAACCAACATCCGACATATTTTTGAGCATGTTTCATATCCACAATGTTTAGGCAACATTTTAGGGCCTTAAAGTTGGCTTTACGGGCCTTAGAAGTGTCGAAAATGGCTTAAACACGTGCAGGGACTGAAACTGCCATTTTGTAAACTTGTTTCTGATCTGTGCAGGCCAGGCGGCCCGCGTGAGATTCTTGTGTCCATTACGCGGCCCGCGTCCGCCTCCCTGATCAGATTTGATCGAACAGTCAGCATGTTCCAGCTGTTTTAACCACAACCACACACTCTCCACTTGCCTAATCAGCTGATAAGGATGGTTTTTAGGCACCATAACTTCCCGACACTTGTACGGATACGATTAAGGCACGATATTTGACAAACGATCTTAACGGTTCGGGTATTCCTATAAATACCCAACCCATTTAACCTCATTTCTCACAAGAATCTGGATTTGAGAGCTCTAAGTTGAAACCATTGTTTCATACCTGAGTTCTTGGATCGAGATTAGCATTCGGGGACCCTTCGTAAGTATTCTTTCGTTCTTTTATTGCTTTTCGAGTCTTTCGAGTCTGAAAGTCAAACTTTGTTTGACTTTCTGCATTGACCAGTTATGGTCAATGCGAAGTTCGTTTGAACTTCGCAACGTGAGTGTAATCACGTTGGTTATAGTCCCTTGGGACTATGCCCACTGATTACCACGTTGTCTAGGGTCGTAGGGTAGGCGATCTGATAAATCGCCTATACCTTCGAACCCGACCCAGTTTGGTCGATCATTAGGATCCGACCAAATACTTTAGGTGACCATAGTGTAGGGAATAACCTTCCGAGGTTATACCTTATGGTCACATCGTTTAAGTAGTTGTATGATAGGTAGTTTATATGCCTTAGGTAAATTACCAGAATACCCTTTTCATGTATAATTGGTAATTAAGCATATGTAACCTAAACTTTTGTCACATAACTGATTATGTAACATGTTTAGGCATATAACACTTGTCATAGGACTAGTTAGGCGGTCCGAACGCGTTTCACGCGAACGACGCGGTAAAGTAACATAAGCTACCTAAACGGGTCGTAATGGGTCGAAAGCACTTAGGTTAAGTTTCATTTAGTATGTAGGCTTTGTTAAACCATATTACACGAGTCTCTATACTCGTTTGGTTTACGAACCCTCATTCTATCCAATCATCCGATTTAGGTCCGGTTATTAACATAGTTACCTATATTAGATGCCGTTTGATATCCGCGATCTCTAGCATTGTTTGGTTGTTACTCAAGGACTACTAAGCAATCTCAAGTGAGTACATAGACCCCTCTTTTACTGTTTTCCAAACGTTTTGGGGTGGAACACATGTGCCTACTTGTTACTTTCGTGCTTTCCTGTTTTCACATCATATAACTGCTATGTTCGTTAGTACATTATAGTACATGATTTCATTACATTTTCATGCTAGGTGTGCCCATTGTGTGCATTACTTAGTACATCGTTTTACATTACATTTATGCTATGTATGTCCATTTAGTTCATACTTAGTACATTGTTTTACATTACATTTCTGTTGCATATGCTCATCCAGCATGTGAACACATTATACTGTATTTTGAACCGTTGTATCTATGAACCGTTTGTATCTGTGAACCGTTGTATCTGTGAACCGTTTGTATCTGTGAACCGTTTGTATCTATGAACCGTTTGTATCTGTGAACCGTTTGTATCTGTGAACCGTTTGTATCTGTGATCCGTTTGTATCTGTGAACCGTTTGTATCTGTGAACCGTGTGAACCGTATTTGACCATACATAAACATTTCTACAATTGTTAAACATTACTTTGGTGGTTTGGTTTGATTAAGTGATTAAGTAACGATGCATGTGTAATATGATACAAGCATGGTGGATACGCCGCTGGTACTTCCTATATATAAGTGTTTGTATGGTATTACATATTGTAGCGTTATTTGAATCATTTCAGTTTGAGACATATAACATTTTATACAAATAACATACTTTTCACAAGACATTGATTTACAAACAACTTATCTTATACAAACTCATTTTACAATGGTTATTCATTTAACCATACATTATTCTCTTATTTATACATATCATCTGATCTTATCGTTTTTTTCAAATGATTTACAAAACAAAGCAAATTACAAGGTTCATGACTAAACATTTTCTCAAACATAAGTCATGAAACCTATTTTCACAAAACCTATGTATCTCACAGGCATTTTTATGCTGACGTACCTATTTTCACATGTGTTTTTCAGGAGCTGTTGCATAAGATGATCAAGATACACATAGGCAGACTTGGGCTTTAGTGACAATAAAAGATGCAAGACTAGTTAATTATGTTGTATTTTCTTGTTTGTTAAGACATTGTAACACTTTTAATCAATAAAACGAAACTTCAATTGCCATGGATTTGAAACAATTAATTCTGTTACAACACTCCCCGACATTTCCGCCACGTTTTGTATGTTCTACGTGGTCGGGGTGTGACAACATCCTAGCTACAACTGCTGCTGACCTAAGTCTGGAACAATTAGTAGCACCCCAACCACAACCGCAAATCCCAGACCAACCCATGGAAATAGAAAATCCTGAAAACCAAGTGGAGATGCATGACTTCAACCCAGAAGAAATCCCCAGGGTACCTGCACCAAACCCCCTAGACCCAAATTACGACCCCTGGTGGGACGATAATAGGGACTTTGTGCAACGTTACCCTATTCATGAAGACACACCCATACAGAACATAGGAGCCTATCCAGGTATGGACCCTTTAGATCCCTATTACCACGATGATTATATTAGGGAGATCTTAGAAGATCCTTACCGATTTCAGGCACTTTCACCCCCATATCAGGAACCCGCACCCCAGATTCCAAACCCAGTCCGAGAACCTGCACCCCCAATGAGTGCAGAAAACGTACAAGAACTTAGGACTTTTGGGGAGGAAATTTTAGAAAGCAGTGAGAGAATGTGTCAGGTGGGAGAGCGTCTCGTATGGAAATACGATGAACGCAATATGGATTTTTGGATAAATCCATATCCGTGAATGTTAGAATGGAGGAAACGGTAATAGTAATAATAATAATATAATAGAATAAAATAACAAAATAAAATATGTGTGTACGGATGCATATTACTATTAGTGTGATTCTATTTCTGTTGGTATTGTAATTTTATTTCAGTACTAGTGTGTAATAGACGCATAGTATATGGAAATAGAGTACAAGTCGCAATGATCGACGCTTTTGGCTATATTACGTGCCATGTGATTAACTATAGTAAATATTATCTTGTGATATTAATTACTGGTAAATGTTTAAAATTCAGATGGCCAACGAAGGAAATCAAGGAAATCTGAATAACGATAACCAGAATAACATTAACATGGTTAATGAAAATCCAAGCATCAATAACAATGGAAATCAAGTGGATAATAGTGCTATTCAACACATAGTGGCACAAGGAATTATAGATGCAATGCCATTTATTCTTCAAACGGTTCAAGAAGCGAATAATAAAAGTAAACATAGCAGTAAGCGACCAATTGAACCGGAACACAGTGTGAACAATGGCCCTGTACTTCAAATGCCTATTCCCAAAAGAAGAAGAACCGTGTCTTACGGTTGTTCTTACAAAGAATTCTGGTCTTGTAAACCAATAGAATTCTCGGGCAATGAAGAACCCATTGTAACTCTACGCTGGATAGAAAAGACTGAGGCTGTTTTGAAAATAAGTAAATGTGTGGAAGAGGACAAGATAATGTTTGCTTCCAACCTATTTAAGAATTCAGCATTAGAATGGTGGAACACTATCCTTCAGTCTAGAGGAAGTGATAGGATTTATAGTATGGATTGGGAAGAATTTAGGAATATGGTAGAAAGGAAATTCTGCCCTCCTAATGAAAAGGAACAAATAGCAAACAAATTCCTAAATCTTAGGATGAATGGATTGGATAGTAAGGGATACACTAAAATATTCTTCGAATATGCTAGAATAGTGCCAACTCTTGCTTCACCAGAACCAGTGTTAATCTCCCGTTATATTTGGGGATTAATTGGAGAGATTAGACATGTAGTCAAGGCAGCTAGACCTCAAACTATAGAAGAAACTGTAGAACTAGCCAATACCTTGACAGATGAATTAATCCGTACTAGAGAAGAAGACCAGAGGAGGAACCTAACCCAAAGGCTTACGCAAGAATTCCGTTCTGGAAATTACAATCGTAGGAATATGGGTTCTACCTCTGCACCATACTGCAAGGTCTGCAAGAAAAGCATTCGGGAAAATGCTCCACTCTCTGCAATTATTGCAAGATGCCAGGACACAAGGAAGAAAATTGCAGGAAGAAATCCAGTAATGGATAATGCTACAACTGTGGAGAAAAAGGTCATATCAGGCTAAACTGTCCGAAATTAGCTCCAGCTACAAACAACAAGAATACTAAAAATGCTAGAGCATTTGTTCTGACTGCAGATGAAGCTAAGATGATTCCAGATGTCATAGCTGGTACGTTTTTAGTTAATGATATTTTTGCTAAAGTATTATTTGACTCTGGTGCAAACCAAATTTTTATTAATACATCGTTTTGCGAATTTCTAAATCAGTCATTAACTAAACTACCACATGAATGCTTAGTATAGACAGCCAATGGAGAAACCGTTAGAATTTCTGAAATCTTGCAGGGAGCAAGCATAGAAATTTTAAATCAGAAATTTATTGCAAACCTTTATCCCATGAATCTGGCAGGATTCGATGTTGTTTTAGGAATGGATTGGTTAATAGCCAATAAAGGCAGTATTTTATGTGATCAAAAGTCAATACAAGTAAATTCACCAAAAGGTAAAACGATCACAATTAAAGGAGATAAGCCATTTAGATCCATAAAATTCATCTCTGTGATGAAAACTGCAAGTTCTATAAGAAAAGGTTCTATAGTGTATTTGATTTCTATAATCACTAACACTAAAGGAAAAGAACTAAAAGACATTCCGGTAGTATCTCAGTTTTCAGATGTCTTTCCAGAAGAATTACCAGGAATACCACCCGATAGAGAAGTTGAATTCAGGATTCATCTACTACCAGGAACGGCACCGATTGCCAAAGCACCTTACCATTTGGCACCTGCAGAAAGGCAAGAATTAAAGAAACAATTAGATGAATTATTGGAAAAGGGATTCATACAGCCAAGTTCGTCGCCATGGGGAGCGCCGATACTGTTCGTTAAAAAGAAGGATGGATCAATGCGTATGTGCATTGACTACCATGAATTAAACAAGATCACGATTAAGAATCGGTACCCATTACCAAGAATTGATGATCTGTTTGATCAACTGCAAGGAGCTCGATTTTTCTCTAAAATCGATTTAAGGTCAGGATATCATCAATTAAAGGTACAGGAAGAGGATATTCCTAAAACCGCATTCAGAACGAGGTATGGCCATTATGAATTTACTATCATGCCATTTGGTTTAACCAATGCCCCAGCTGCATTTATGGACATGATGAACCGAATATGTAAGCCATATTTGGATAAATTCATAATTGTCTTTATAGATGATATTCTAATTTACTCTAAGAGTAAAAAGGAGCATGCAAAGCATTTGCACGCACTTTTAAGCCTATTAAGAAAAATAAAACTTTATGCTAAGTTTTCAAAGTGCGAATTTTGGTTAGAACAAGTACAGTTTCTAGGACACCTAGTCAATCATGAAGGAATTCATGTAGATCCAACAAAAATCAAGGCAATCACTAAATGGAAAACCCCTGAATCACCAACTGAGGTTAGAAGTTTCTTAGGATTGGCCGGTTATTATAGAAGGTTTATTCAAGATTTTTCTAGAATAACCATTCCCTTAACTAAGCTAACCTGTAAATCTGTTAAGTTTGAATGGGGAGTAAAACAAGAAGAATCCTTTAGAATCCTTAAGCAAAGATTAACCCATACACCCATACTAGCATTACCAGAAGGAGCTGAAGACTTTGTAATCTATTGCGATGCTTCTAAATTAGGTTATGGGTGTGTGTTAATGCAACGTCAAAAGGCTATAGCTTACGCATCTAGACAACTTAAGAATCATGAAGAGAATTATTCCACCCATGATTTAGAGTTAGGAGCTATAATTTTTGCTCTTAAGATTTAGAGACATTACCTTTATGGTAGTAAGTTTACCATATTCACTGATCATAAGAGTTTAAGGTATATTTTCAAACAAAAGGAATTGAATATGAGACAAAGACGCTGGATGGAGATGCTTAGTGATTATGATTGTGATATCCAGTATCATGAAGGAAAAGCAAATGTAGTAGCAGATGCTTTAAGCCGAAAGTATCATGAAAAGTCAAAAAGGGTACGTTCTCTTAAATTAAATCTTCAAGTAGATTTAAATGATCAGATAAGAGAAGCACAAGATTCAGTAATCAAAGATGACTCTGAAAAATTAAAAGGTATGCTAAAAGAATTGGAACAAGGAATAGATGGAATTTGGAGATTCCATAAAAAGAGAATGTGGATACCTAAATTAGGAAATTTACGTCATCGTATATTAGAAGAAGCCCATAAGTCTAAGTATACGATGCATCCAGGAAATGATAAAATGTATCAGGATTTAAGGAAAAATTTCTGGTGGATAGGAATGAAAAAGGACATAGCAGCCTATGTTTCTAAATGTTTAACTTGTTCACAAGTTAAAGCTGAACACCAGAAACCCTCAGGTTTGTTACATCAATTAGAAATACCAGTGTGGAAATGGGAATTGATAACAATGGATTTTGTTACTAAATTACCTAAAACTAAGAAAGGAAATGATACAATCTGGGTGATTGTAGATAGGTTAACCAAGTCAGCTCATTTCCTACCAATGAAGGAAACAATTAGCATGGAACAATTATCTAAATTATATGTAAATGAAATTGTTTCTTTACATGGAATTCCTTTATCAATTGTTTCTGATAGAGATAGTCGATTTACCTCTCATTTTTGGTCAAGTTTCCAAAAGGCAATGGGAACCAAGTTATAATTAAGTACAGCTTATCATCCTCAAACGGATGGACAAAGCGAAAGAACAATTCAGACAATGGAAGACATGCTTAGAGCTTGTGTAATCGATTTCGGAGGTAACTGGGACAATCAATTACCTTTAATAGAATTTTCATATAATAATAGTTATCACACAAGTATCAATGCTGCACCATTCGAAGCACTTTATGGAAGAAAGTGCCGAACCTCAGTCTGTTGGGCGGAAATTGGGGAAAAGCAACTATCTGGACCTGAGATAGTACAAGAAACAACTGACAAGATTATTCAAGTCAAGGAACGACTAAAAGCAGCACCTGATAGACATAAAAGTTATGCTGATAACCGAAGCAAGCCATTAGAATTTCACGTAGGAGATAAAGTATTATTAAAAGTCTCTCCTTGGAAAGGAATAGTAAAATTCATCAAACGGGGAAAGTTAAGTCCCAAGTATGTTGGACCTTTTAAGATTATTAGAAGAATAGGACCTGTAGCCTATCAGCTACAACTACCAGAGGAAATGGAAGGAATACATGATGTGTTTCATGTATCTAATCTCAAAAAGTGTTTAGCTGATGAATCACTAATAGTACCTCATAAGGATATAGAGGTAAATGAACAACTCGAGTTTGTAGAAAGGCCTCTACAAATTGAAGACAGGAAGGTCAAGAATCTCAAGCATAAGAGATTAGTTCTGGTCAAAGTGAAGTGGGACTCCAAAAGAGGACCTGAGTACACATGGGAACTTGAATCTGAAATGCAAAAGAAATATCCGCATTTGTTTCAGTAGATCTCGAGGACGAGCTCTAAAACAAGGTGGGGAGAATGTAACAACCCTCAGTAAAACCAACACCCTTATATTTCCGACACCCTAGTATGTCCCAATATGTCTTTAATTACACCCCGTATGTGGAAACCGAGCCCCAAGTATGTTATAACATTTAAAATAAATTAAAAACAAGAAATATTGAGTTGAGGCGGGCCGCGTAGGATCCCACCCCAACTTCACGAGGGCGGTATCAAGGCTTAAACTTATTTCGGTGAATTTATAAGTTGATACGGGCCGCGTAAGACCCCGTTTAAGTTAACGCGGGTCGTGAGAGATCATCTAACGCAGAGACACCCTGAGCTGACACGTGTCAACATCGTGGCGGACCTATACACTGTCCCAGCTAAGCTATATGTTGACCGGGTGTTGACGCGGGCCGCGTAAGGCTTTGCCTTACCTTACAATTTCATTCTCAATCTCAAATTCTCAGCAACTAACTACCATAAAGGTAATGTCTCCAAATTTTAAGGGAAAAAATTATAGCTCCTAATTCTAGATCATGGGTTGAATAATTCTCTTCATGATTCTTAAGTTGTCTAGAGGCGTAAGCTATAACCTTTTGACGTTGCATTAACACACATCTATAACCTAATTTAGAAGAGTCACAATAAATTATAAAGTCTTCAGTTCCTTCTGGTAACGCTAGTATGGGTGCATGGGTTAGTCTTTGCTTAAGAATTCTAAAGGCTTCTTCTTGTTTTGGTCCCCATTCAAATTTAACAGATTTACAGGTTAACTTAGTTAAGGGAATGGCTATTCTAGAAAAATCTCAAATAAACCTTCTATAATAACCGGCTAATCCTAAGAAACTTCTAACCTCGGTTGGTGACTCAGGGGTTTTCCATTTGGTAATTGCCTCGATCTTGGTGGGATCTACATGAATTCCTTCATGATTGACTAGATGTCCAAGAAATTGTACCTGTTCTAACCAAAACTCAAACTTTGAAAACTTAGCATAAAGTTTTTCTTTTCTCAATAAACTTAGAAGTGCGTGCAGCTGAGCTGCATGTTCCTCTTTGCTCTTAGAGTAAATGAGAATATCATCTATAAAAACAATTATGAATTTATCCAAATATGGCTTACATATTCGGTTCATCATGTCCATAAATTCAGCTGGGGCATTGGTTAAACCAAATGGCATGACAGTAGATTCATAATGGCCATACCTTGTTCTGAAAGCGGTCTTAGGAATGTCCTCTTCCTGTACCTTTAATTGATGATATCCTGACCTTAAATCGATTTTAGAGAAAAATCGTGCTCCTTGCAATTGATCGAACAGATCATCGATTCTTGGTAGTGGATACCGATTCTTAATCGTGACTTTGTTCAATTCACGGTAGTCAATGCACATACGCATTGATCCGTCCTTCTTTTTAACGAATAAAATCGGTGCTCCCCATGGCGATGAGCTTGGCTGTATGAATCCCTTTTCCAATAATTTATCTAACTGTTTCTTTAGTTCCTGCATTTCTGCGGGTGCCAAATGGTAGGGTGCTTTGGCAATTGGTGCGGTTCCTGGTATCAAATGGATTCTGAATTCAACTTCTCTATCTGGAGGTTGCCCTGGTAATTCTTCTGGAAATACATCTGAAAACTGGGATACTACTGAAATATCCTTTAATTATTTTCCTTTAGTGTTAGTGATTATGGAAATCAAATACACTAGTGACCCTTTTCTTATATAACTTGTTGTTTTCATCACAGAGATGAATTTTGTGGATCTAGAGGTTTTATTTCCTTTAATTGTGATCTTTTCACCCCTTGGTGAATTTACTTGGATTTACTTTTGATCACATAAAATACTGGCTTTATTGGCTATTAACCAATCCATTCCTAATACAACATCAAATCCTGCCAGATTCATTGGGTAAATATTTGCAATAAATTTCTGATTTAAAATTTCTATTCTTGCTCCCTGCAAGATCTCAGAAATCTTAATGGTTTCCCCATTTGCTGTTTCTACTAGACATTCTTGTGGGAGTTTAGTTAATGGTTGATTGAGAAGTTTACAAAATGAAGTATTAATAAAACTTTGGTTCGCACCAGAGTTAAATAATACTTTAGCAAAAACATCATTAACTAAAAGTGTACCGGCGATCACATCCGGGATCATCTTTGCTTCTTCTGAAGTCAGAACAAATGCTCTAGCATTCTTAGTATTCTTGGTGTTCGTGGCTGGAGCTAGCTTTGGATAGTTAGGCTTGATATGACCTTGTTCTCCATAGTTGTAGCATATCCTGTTGTTAGGCTTCTTCCTGCAATCTTCCTCCTTATGTCCAGATATTTTGCAGAAGTTACATTATATGGAGCATTTTCCTGAATGCTTCCTTTAGCAGTACTTGCAATAGGGTGCAGAAGTAGAACCTACATTTTTCCCACGGTTAGAATTTCCAGAACGGAATTCTTGAGTAAGCTTCTGGGTTAGGTTCCTCCTTTGATCCTCTTCTCGTGTACGGACTAATTCATCTATCAAGGTATTTGCTAGTTCTACTGCTTCTTTTATTGTTTAGGGTCTAGCTGCCTTGACTACATGCCTAATCTCCCCAATTAATCCCCAGATGTAACGGGAGATTAATACTGGTTCAGGTGATGCAAGGGTTGGTACTATTCAAGCATATTCAAAGAATAATGTAGTATAACCCTTACTATCTACCCCAGTCATCCTAAGGTTTAGGAATTTGTTTGCTATCTGTTCTTTTTCATTGGGAGGGCAGAATTTTCTTTCTACTATGTTTTTGAATTCTTCTCATTCCATATTGTAAGTTCTATCACTTCCCCTAGACTGGAGGATAGTGTTCCACCATTCTAGTGCTGAATTCTTAAATAGATTGGAAGCAAACATTATCTTATCCTCTTCCGTGCATTTACTTATTCTTAAGACAGCCTCAGTCTTTTCTATCCAGCGTAGAGATGCAACGACCCCTTCATTGCCCGAGAATTCCATTGGTTACAAGACCAAAATTCTTTATATGAACAACCATAAGACACGGTTCTTCTTCTTTTGGGAATGGGCACTTGAAGTTTGGGTCCATTGTTTACGCTGTTTTCAGGTTCAGAAGGTCGTTTACTATCATATTTACTTTTATTTTCCGCTTTCTTAACCGTTTTGATAATATATGGCATTGCATCTATTATCCTTTGTGCTACTATATGTTGCATGGCACTGTTATCCACTTGGTTTCCATTATCGTTGTTGTTCGGGTTTTCATTATCCGGGTTATTGTTACTCTGGTTATCATTATTCTGGTTTTCCTGGTTCACTTCGTTGTCCATCTGAATTTTTAAACATTTGCCAATTATTAATATCACAAAATAATTAATAATTTAGGCAACAATCACACAACACACATATTGGTCAAAAGCGTCGAGCATTGCGACTTACTCTTTCTTATCTATTATACATCTACTACAAACTGATACTAGAATTTAAAATTACAATACTACTATGCATCGCTAACCACGAAGTAGTTTATACTACAACATATATTATTATTATTTCATACACACATATTATATATATAATTATTATTATTACTATTACTATCTCCACTATCGTCTTTACGGATATGGATTTATCCAGAAATCCATATGGCGCTCGTCGTACTTCCAGACGAGTCGCTCTCCGACCTGCCTCATTCTCTCACTAATTTCTAAAATCTCTTCTCCGAAAGTTCGGAGCTCTTGCACATTTTCTGCACTCATTGGGGGTGCAGGTGCTGGTACTGGGTTTGGGTACTGGGGCATGGGCTCCTCCTGAGGGTATGGATTCTCTAAGATCTCCCTAATGTATTCATTGTTATTGTAGTAGGGATCTAGAGGGTCCAGACCTGGATAGGCTGCTAAGTTTGGCATGGGTTCGTCGGTTAGGTGGTAGCGTTGCACATAATCCCTGTGATCATCAAACCACGGATCGTAATCAGGGTCTAAGGGATTAGGGGCTGGTATCCTAGGTATCTCCTCAGGGTTGAAATCATGCATTTGGACTTGGTTTTCTGGGTTATTTTCTATCTCCATCGATTGTGTGGGAAACAAGGGTAAGGGTTGTGGGGCTACTAGTTGTTCCAGGTTTGGGTCGGCAGCTGTGGTTGCTAGGATATGAAAATTGGCTAAGCTCCTATTAAGCATGTCCTGTGTATAGGCATCTGTCTCTCGTTTAGCAGCTGCTAGGACTCTCTGTTGTTGCAACTTTCGCATTCTCTTCCTACGCTCGTGTGCTCCCTTACTGAACCATCCTCTCTTTTTCTGAGGGAATGGCTCTTCAGACTGGGCCTTAAACACAAACATCCCTTCTTCCTGGTCAGCAGAATACCCAGAGAGGGCAGGCTGTGAAGAGGTACCTTCACTCCTAGGTGAATCGGACAACTGACGATAAACGTCTGAGGGTCCTTAATCACTCATACTGTAAACTAACAAATAGTCAAATAACACACAACAATAAAATACAGATATGCACGTATTTCCATAATTAATTTCCTAACAATTTGAATAATATCTTGGTGTCAGCAGAACACTTCTGTGGCTGAATCAGTGGCTTAGCTCTGATACCACCTTCTGTCGCAACCCCGTCCCCTATCTGTCCTGAAAACGGGCGGCCGCGAGACCAGTTTTGGTGGTATCGGTGTTTATCATTTTGGCAGCAGAAATTACATCAGGACCGTAGTTAGGAAATATTTTATCAGAGTAAATACCACTCTTTTATAATATTAAACATATTGGGATAAAACCCAAGTTTTCATTACAAACATTTTCATAGGGAAAATCCCTATTTTATTGAATAAAACATCTTTTTTTATTTAGGTAACTTTTATAGCCACTTTTTCCAAGCCTTCAGTGCTGTCCAGCTGGCTTCTAGTTGGCTTTCACATTTTGTTACCTTAAACGCGTTTAAAAATATTTTGTCAGTGGGAATTACTGGTGAATGAATCCCAGTTTAATCAAGAAGAGTTTTATCAATTTTCACAGTATTGAGAGCTATTACAATGTTTACATCTACACAATTACTCATTCAGTACTGTCAATCCTGACTGGTGGGTCATATTACACATTGGCTAACTCTTTGTCCAATGGTAACGTGTTCCACATTTTACATACAAAAAACCCCAACATACCGGCAGTAATTGAAGAATTACAAAGATTCAATCACTGCTTAACCACATTGTAAAAGATTTAAGGTTTTGTAAAAAAAAAAAAAGTTTGCAAAAAGGAGATTACTCACATTGCTGTCTTAGACTTCTTTTAAGGGTTTCCAGGTAGTTATCTATTAATTACACAAATATACATGTGTTAGTATAATAACCCAATATTTACATTAGTAATACCCTCCCCGAGACGACATTCCAATGACTACGTCGGACAGAACCTCGACAGCCGTTACGGAACCCTGGATCAATCGGGCAGCGTATCTAATACGTAACCGGGGTTATGATACTTACAACGGAGCAAAACTTCGTTATTTAGGGGGGTATTATGCCCGAGAATTACTTCTACATTTAAGAAATTCGAGATAAAGAAAGGAAATGAGCGATCGGAACTGAAGGTCGATGCCCTCTTTATATAGGGCCTGATTTTGGTTCCTTCACGCCCCGCGTAGAACACGGCCAGGGCCTTCGCGGCCCGCGAGGCTCCCTAGGGTAGGCCCTAGCTGATCCGGGTCAGCATCCTAGCTCCGACGTGTGGCTGCCACGTGGCAGCCCAGGGTCTTGCCTTGTTGATGATCGCTCGCGGCCCGCGTAGGAGGTAGCCAAAGGCTACGCGCCCCGCGACAGCCTTATTTTTCTTGTTTTTATTTAATTTTAATAATATTAAAGATATTCGGGGCCTGTTTTCGCATACGAGGTGTATTTTAGGACGTATAGGAATATTTTAAAATATATTAGGGTGTCGAAAAATATTTAGGAGGGTTGTTATAGTGTGGGGGTGGGTTAAAAGGTTTAGGTTTTGCGTAGTAATGCACACGTGTAGTACTTATTTTTTTATAGGGAAATTGGCCTATAATAATCCCAACTAGACGTCATTGGCCATTGCCAGTCCCACCTTTGAATATTCCCCATGCCAGTCCCACATTTCACTTATTTTTTCTCCACCGGTCCCCAGTTAAAAAAATTTAACGAAGTTAAGTTTTTTTTTTCTGACTTACAAGCTGACGTTTTATGGCTTTTGATCAGAACGAGGATACGAGTCGAATGATGCGAAACTTACCTTGAAACTATGTTTTTTCTGTTAAATTAGATCATGTGCAAAGCATAGGTTTTGTTTTTAGGGGTATTTTTTTTTTTTTGTGGGGTGGGGGTTTAGGTTTTTGAGGGGTCTAGGTTTCGGGTTCAGTTTTTAGGTTTTTTTTTTTTTTTGGGGGGGGGGGGGGTGGCCGGTTTAGGTTTTTCGTAGTGTTGTACATGTGTAATACTAATTTTTTTTAATTTTTGAGTGAATTTAAAATTTTGTCCTTTATCTTTATAGTGAATTTCAGACGGTGTCCTTTATTTTTAAAATTGACGAGTCTTTTACTTAATGTTTTAAAATCTTGCACGTTATGTCCTTTAGCCCTAACCCAGTTAGATTTTTCTGTTAAATCTGGTCATGTGACTTGCACATGAGGATATATTTGTCTTTTCACCAGTAGAGGGACTATTCTGTAAATATTTAATATATAGGGACTGTGGTGTAAAATATGAAACAGATATATAAAATAAATAAGTCTGTATTCCGTTTCTTTCTCTCTTGTTCTC
>JARYGA010035861.1:0-47961 GCA_030545235.1 Helianthus tuberosus | reverse complement strand
CCCTTGACTAAGTTTTTCCCATTGGGTTTTCTTAGTAAGGTTTTTTTTTAATGAGGCAACATATCTGGTCCAAAAGTATCAGGGGGAGAAAATACGCGCTGCACTCTTTTTTCCTTAGCTATGGTTTATCCCACTGGGTTTTCCTAGCAAAGTTTTTAACGAGACAGCATCACCTAGCGTATTAAAAGAATAGTAGACTATTATATTTCATCATGTGGATAGTCAATGGGGAGTGTTATGAATGCACCATAATGTGGTGACTCTCCACATATGTAACCACCATCTCTTCATGTCCTTTGTATTAATGTAAGAACACTATATATAGAGTTCTTTGTATTGTATGTTGATATCTCAATGAAAAAGAATTCATATTCTCTTATTCTCTATAGTCTTGTTCTCTCATGTTTAGTATAGTTGTATATGGATTGCTAATAGACCATTGTTTTACAACAGTTATAAAACTTTAACCTAGCATTTTGTGTATTTTGCATATGTGCTAAACAACATGAGTGACTTGTCTGAAGCCCTTCAGAATTTAAATCTCTATCCGGTAAAAATAGAGGTTTCCAGAGATTTCAATAGGTATATACCAGATGTAGAAGAACCTACTGAATTCAATGCTCCACTTCCGGAGAAACCCAAACCCAAGAAAAGGAGGAGATTTGTGGGATGGAGACGTGTGCGTAGGAGGAAGCCTACAACTAGGAAAATCCCTAAAATAGAAAATCCTTTAGACAAAGGAAAAGGAGTTGAAGTCAGTAAAGGTTCTAAGTCACTGGAAATAGAATTGGGAGAAGATTCTAGGCCATCAGGAATAGAGTATGGAGAAGGTTCTAGGCAAACCCAGAGGGAAGTTGGAGAAAGCTCTAGACAGGTTGAGGAGTTACCTTTTCAAGAGGAATTAGATCGGGCATTGGCAAGTTGTGATGTTATCAGGCCAATTAATAATAATCTATACCCTACTCTTGAAACACAATTACCAATGAACTTGGACCCAGCAATCCCAGAACCTATAATCCACACCCAGCCTTTAGGAATGGATTAGTGGTGGACAAATGATTGGCAGTTCCAAAACCTGCTCAACAGTCCTTATTCCTTTTTCCCTCAGTTCGATCCAGAACCTTTACCAAATCCACCAATGAGTAATGAGAATATGACTGAACTCCGCCATTTTGGCGAAGAGCTGATGGATGCTGGTAATAGGATCTGAGAGATTGGGGGACAAATCTCATAGAAATATGATGAAAGGGAACATCGTTATTAAAGATGCAAGTTAACGAGGGAGAAGTGGGGAGTGAATCTGTGTTTATATAATAACAGTACTATTAATAAAAATCAGTATGTGTAAAATAAACAATAAAACGGTTGTATATGGAAGCATAATATAATCTATAAAATAAAAGAAAATTTACCATTTTGGTTGTATATTTGTTTACGTAATTATGTGCGATTAATTGTTATATTGGATTGTTTCTTATTTTATACTAATTATTTATAAATTAATTATCAGATGGAAAACGTTAATAATGAACCAGTAAATGAAGTTAAGCAATCTGAGCAACACCCGGGAGATCAATATATGACTAGGCAAGATATAGAAAATATCGTTGCTCAAGGGATAGCCAATGCTATTCCAGCAATAGTCGCTGCTGTTCAAAAACCTGCTGAACCTCAACAAATCATTCCAAGCAAACGTATTTCTGAAGATAACTTCAGTAATAGCGTAAATGGAGGCAGTAATCATATTAATCATGATAATGAATCATGACAAGCTCCGCTCACTAAGAAAATGAAAGTTGCAACACCTGGTTGCACTTTCAAAGAATTTCTTGCTTGTAAACCCACTGAATTTGCAGGCAATGAAGGAGCAACTGCATTACTGCGTTGGTTAGAGAAAACCGAGGCAGTGATTACTATCAGTAAATGTGACAAAGACGATCAGGTCATGTACGCGTCAAATCTTTTCAAAGAAGGGGCGCTTGAATGGTGGAACACTGTGTTACAAGCAAAAGGAAGAATGAGGGCATATGCAATGAACTGGGAAGAATTTAAGAGTCTTGTAGAAAGAAAATTCTGTCCCGAATATGAAAAAGATCAAATGGCAAATAAGTTCCTAAATCATCGTATGATAGGTGTAGATTGTCGTGGTTATACATCGACATTCTTCGAATATGCTAGAGTGGTACCAACACTGGCTTCGCCAGAACCGGTACTCATTTCTCGCTACATTTGGGGGCTGATTTGTCACACCCCTTTCTACGGCGGAAGCACGAGGTGTGATCATGAAAGGTTCTCATTGCATACGAAGAGTAAACATGCTACATGCTCGTAAAATAATATCAAATACCATGATTTGAAAACATAAGTTTAGCGTTTACATCGCTAGACAGCATAAAACATTGTCTCAAGAGTTTACAACTTTATTTAAAGTTAAACACAAGCGACATCCACGAGCATAAGCAAGACCACGCGCACATCCATCCTAGTTACCTGAAATACATGTGAGTTTTTGGAAAAACGTCAACATAAAGTTGGTGTGAATTCATGCAGTTTTGTATTTCACGTTTGTATACTTTGTATAAAAACATAGTTGTGAATAAATCAAGTTTTTATCGAGTACTCCACGTACTTCAAGTTATATATCAATCCTCTTGAGTACCCCACGTACTTCAAGTTATATATCAATCCTCTTGAGTACCCCACGTACTTCAAGTTATATATCAATCCTCTTGAGTACCCCACGTACTTCAAGTTATGTATCAATTTTAGTATGGTATGAAATTTATGTAAATACAGTATTTCTGTAATTATCAGATTGTTAATGGGTTGCAAAGCCATTAACATGTGACACGTCATAGGAAGTCACCAAACCTAAGGCATTTAATTGGTATATTCTGAGACACAAAAGCACTCCTCGGTTCTCGCCCCGACCGGGAGTGTGGCTGCCAGGCACCCGTTAGATCTAACCTTTTGTTCTGCGGTCTAAGTATGTATACGATTAATGGTGCTTCTGTACCCTATTCGTGACACTATTTCTCATAACGCATCCTACTTGGTTCTCGTTCTCACCAAGCGCGTTTCTTGTTATCATTTCTCATAGCGCCTCATACTTGGTTCTCGTTCTCACCAAGTGCGCTTCTCATATTCTTATATCTCATCACACTTGGTTCTCGTTCTCACCAAGTGTACTTCTTGTATTCTTATATTTCGTCACACTTGGTTCTCGTTCTCACCAAGTGTACTTCTTATATTTATATCATACCAATTATAAATTTTGTACATTTGTACATGTATTTCACCCCCGAAGTTATAAAAACTGAAAACAGTTAAAGAGAAAAGGGGGAAGCATGAACTCACAACTTTGCGTTCCTAGCGTCGTAAACTCCACCGGATTTGCTTAATTAACGTCGTAACCTATACGCGTTTTCTTAACGTTAGTCACTAGACTTGCGTCGCACAAGTACAGTCACTCTCTTTTGTATATATTTTCTTGTGTTAAAAATATTCTTATATTTTTAACTACGCATCTTACTTATATTATTTTCTCCAAAAGTAATTATAAGTCTTTTGTGTTTTGCACTTTGCACCCGAATTATGTATCTTGTATGTTGTATGTGTATCTTTATATTTCTACTCCTCATGAGTAATTAGTGTATTTTTAAGTCTTAATACACTAGCACGTATAACACAAACTACATACACTTAGCACAAAAGTTGGTGATAAAATAATATATATTTTTCTCTCAAAAATATACATACTTGTATCCATTTTTATTCTTGAAGAAATCATCATTTCTTATCACCAAAAATTAGGGAAACCTTGGTAATACTTTTAAATACATTTTTAGGGAATAAGTTTCTCAAAAACTTATATTTTTCTAAGTGTCAAAATTTATAAAAATTTTGACAGAGTTTCCCCTAAAAATGGAGGTTTCCCACGTTTTCAAAACGTGTGTTTATTTTCTTTTAAATCATCATCAATCATCAACAATAATTATCAACAATAATCACTACTTTTCCCCACTTCATGAACTTGGATATTTACCAAAATTGTGTAGTATCTTACTAGCATATTTAGTAAGTCTTGTTATCTTTAAAAATAAGTTTAATTTCTTAAAAATCTTATTTTTAAAGAATATGAAGTTTCACAACTTCTAGTCGGTTTTTATGAAAATTATTTCTTTGTTGAAACTTTTGTTACACAAGTGTCCACACACTTGTTTGTTCACAAAAACCACTTTTGTTTGTGTAACATCCGGTTTAGAATATGTGATTTCTTGGACACTTGGTCCTTTGAAAATACCGCTTGTAGATACATAGATCTGCTAGTTTTAAACACCTTTGTACAAGTTAAAACATTTTTACACAAGTTCATGGTTTATGTGTGGTAGGGTTTCACCTTTTAACCCTTGTTACTTCTAAAATAGTTTTATGTTAAGATCCATGATCTTACCAAACCGGGTTAAACGATGATCCGAGCTACCACATCATAGATCGGGTCTAGATAACCATATATTTCAAATACTACAACTTTTACACAACTTATGTGCTATTAACCACCATTTTTCATGCTTTTAGTAGACTTTAAAGTATCATCTTGTAAGTTAACGAGCTTTAACCGTCATATATTGTTTTAACCACATTAGATAAGTTCAAATATGAGTTTTAAGTGTTATACCTCTAGCTCGAGGCTAGGGAAGATTCTTGACGAAAAACGGGTGGATAAAAGCTAGAGAAGATGGTCCTTCGCGTTCCGTTTGCTCCAAGCTTCCTAATACGTGATCCTTGTTGCTTGAATGATCTTGGAATGGCTTGAACAAGATCGAAAGATGGATGGATGTTCAAGGGGTGTTTGGTCGTAGCCTTTGAGAGAGGGAGAGAAGAGTTTTTGTGGGTTTTGAGGTGCTAAATGAATGGTGGGTTTAGTGAGGATCTTATAGACAAAGTTAAGGTCATTAACCTTTGGATCATGTGTCCTCTAGATATCATGCATGGATGATTTTTATAATCACAATTGTACCATGTATGTTCCCCTAGATGGGGACGGTTTGTAATGGGGGGGGGGGTCTATGGTTCCATTTCAACTAAACATTAGTTATTAGTTAGGTTAATTTAGTTAGTTTAGGGATTAACCCGGTTACTAGTGTGTAGTGTAATATAAAGGGTGTTAGGGTATTCGGGGACCCTAACTAGCTCAGAAAAGTATAAACAATGTCATTGACATTATTTTTATGTTCCGGGTAATCTCCGGTTGTTCGGCTACATACCGATTCGTTAAAGTGCTAAATTACACTTTTTAGTGTCGTTTAAGTACCTTTCTTGTACTCTTTCAATTCCCAACACTTAGGGAAATATTCTGGATAATAAAACGACATTTCTGCATAATATTTATATGTCTAAATGCTGAATTATTGCTGATTTGTATAAATTCTGCACTTAAAGTGCGTTTCGGGTGCTTTTTAGTGCTTAGTTTTGCTTCCGGAGAGTATATGTATAAACCCTTGTATGTACTCTTGGGTTTTAATGCTCTTTTGTCGTCGGACCTACACCTAGGTTCCAATTTTATTGTGTGACTGCTTTCTGCAGTTCTGTTGACACCTTGTGTCTTACCGGTGAGTTTACTATTATTCTGACGCAACGCTCTCGTTTATGCATAAAGCAATATTTTGTAGTATACAACATGCATGAATTCACTTGTTTAATCATGTGTTCAGACATTGCTGACAATTAAGCACATAATTGCAATCATTAAATAATGATTAAAGTGTACGGAAATTACCGGTTTGTGCCAGTTGTCACAGTCTCCCCCCGTTAAAATAATTTCGTCCCGAAATTCAGGCCGAACTCACTCTCGCTAGAGTCTTCTTGAATAGGTGGGGATACTTTTTCTTGAACTGGTCTTCACGTTCCCATGTGTACTCGGGTCCGTGCTTAGAGCTCCAACGTACTTTGACAAGTTTCACACTGCTCCTCCTGGTCTTGTTGACTTTCCAGTCGGTAACCTCAACGGGTTACTCTGTAAATCGGAGGGCTTCATCAATATGCACTTCATCCATCGGGATGGTCACGTTTTCTTGCGTTGGACTCTTCTTCAGGTTGGATACATGAAACGTATCATGTACTCCATTAAGTTCTTCCGGTAACTCCAACTTGTATGCCACGGTACCAATTTTCTTCAGTATTCTGAATGGTCCGATATATCGTGGATTCAGCTTTCCACGCTTTCCAAATCTGACTACGCCCTTCCATGGTGAGACTTTTAACAACACTTTGTCTCCCACCTTGAAATCTACCGATTTTCTATTCGGATCAGCGTAGCTCTTTTGTCGCTCTCGAGCCGCCTTAATGCGCTCTCGGATCTGCGCAATCTTGTCGGTTGTCTCTTGTACAAGTTCAGGACCAACCATACGTTTATCTCCGGCATCTGCCCAACATAAGGGCGATCGGCATTTGCGGCCATACAGAGCTTCGAACGGCGCGGCTTTTATGCTCGTATGATAACTGTTATTGTAGGAAAACTCAACTAAAGGTAGATGAGTATCCCAGCTGCCGCCTAGATCCATGACACATGCGCGAAGCATATCTTCTAACGTTTGTATTGTCCGTTCGCTCTGGCCGTCTGTTTGCGGATGGAATGCCGTGCTCAGATCTAACTGAGATCCAAAGGCTTCCTGAAATGATTGCCAGATTCTTGAGACAAAGCGTCCATCTCTGTCTGAAATGATTGAGATTGGCACTCCATGACGTGCCACAATTTCCTTTAAGTATATCTCCGCAAGCTTTCCAGTGCTATCCTTCTCTCGGATTGGTAGGAAATGCGCAGACTTCGTCAATCGATCAACTATTACCCATATCATATCGTGCCCTCTCGGGGTCCTGGGTAATTTTGTTATGAAGTCCATCGAGATTTGTTCCCACTTCCACACGGGAATCTCTGGTTGTTGTAGTAGGCCGGACGGTTTCTGATATTCTGCCTTAACCTTGGCACAGGTTAGGCATTTTCCAACATACACAGCAACGTCGCTTTTGAGTCTCGGCCACCAATAGTACTCCTTCAAGTCTTGATACATTTTGTCCGATCCTGGGTGGATCGAATATCTCGATTTGTGGGCTTCATTAAGGATGACTTCTCGTATGCCACCATAGAGTGGAACCCAAATACGCTTTTTGAAGTATAAGGCTCCCTCTTCGTTTGGCACCATGTATTTCAGTATACCCCGTAGGTATTCAGCTTTACGGTTCTCTTCTTTAAGGGCTTCTTGTTGTGCATCACGAATGCGTGCAGTGAGGTTCGTTCGAATGGTCATTTCTAACGCTCGAACCCTTAGGGTTTTAACCCTTTCCTTTCGGCTCAACGCGTCCGCTACAACGTTTGCCTTTCCAGGATGGTACTTAATCTCACAGTCATAATCGTTCAGCAGCTCGACCCAACGTCGCTGGCACATATTCAATTCCTTCTGATCAAATATGTGTTGTAAGCTTTTGTGATCTGTGAAGATTGTACATCGAGTGCCATATAAATAATGTCGCCAAATCTTCAAGGCGAATACCACTGCACCCAGTTCCAGGTCGTGAGTGGTATAATTTCTCTCGTGAACCTTCAATTGTCTTGAAGCATAAGCGATGACTTTTTGGCGTTGCATGAGCACGCAACCCAAGCCTTGTCGTGAGGCGTCGCAGTATACCACGAAGTCTTCAGTGCCTTCGGGTAACGATAGTATCGGTGCATCGCAGAGCTTGTTCTTAAGTAGCTGAAAGGCTTCTTCTTGTTTGTGACCCCAGTCGTATTTCTTGTCTTTCTGAGTAAGGGTCGTTAGCGGTTGAGCTATCCTCGAGAAATTCTCAATGAATCGCCGAAAGTAGCCCGCTAAGCCCAAAAATTGACGGACTTCGGTCGGGGTCTTGGGAGCTTCCCAATTCTTTATTGCTTCAATCTTGGACGGGTCTACATGAATGCCCTTCTCATTCACAACGTGACCAAGAAATTGTACTTCGCGAATCCAGAATTCGCATTTTGAGAACTTTGCATAAAGTTTCTCTTTCTTCAGTAGCTCCAAGATGGTTCTGAGATGTTGCTCGTGCTCTTCTTTCGTTCGCGAGTAAATCAGGATATCATCGATAAATACAATCACGAATCTATCGAGATATGGTTTGCATACGCGGTTCATTAGATCCATAAAGACCGCTGGTGCATTCGTCAGCCCAAACGGCATCACAAGAAATTCGTAGTGCCCATAGCGGGTTCTGAATGCAGTCTTTGGCACGCTTTCATCTTGGATTTTCAGCTGATGGTATCCAGACCGAAGGTCGATCTTGGAATAGTAGCTTGATCCTTGCAGTTGATCAAATAGGTCATCAATCCTCGGTAGCGGATACCGATTCTTGATTGTGAGCTTGTTCAGTTCCCTGTAATCGATACACATCCGCAGTGTTCCATCCTTCTTCTTCACGAATAATACCGGAGCTCCCCAGGGTGAGAAGCTTGGCCTTATAAATCCCTTATCCAACAACTCCTGGAGTTGTGTAGATAACTCTTGCATCTCGGATGGCGCAAGTCGATAGGGTGCCTTGGCTACAGGAGCAGCTCCTGGAACCAAGTCTATACGGAATTCGACTTGTCGTTGCGGAGGTAGTCCTGGCAGATCTTCAGGGAACACATCAGGAAATTCCTTCACCACAGGAATGTCTTCGAGTTTCGGCTCCTCAGCCTTCTTGTCTATAACGTGTGCTAGGAAAGCAACACATCCTTTCCTTAAGCACTTATGTGCCTTCATACAACTGATGATTCGTAGAGGCGCGTTTCGTCTTTCTCCATGTACTATGAGAGTTTCATCATTCGCCAGAGGGATGCGAATGATTTTCTCATGACAAATGACTTCAGCTTTGTTCTTGGACAACCAGTCCATTTCGACTACTACATCGAAGCTACCCAATTGAATAGATAAGAGGTCGATGCTAAAATTTCGTTCGCCAAGTTCTAGTGTGCAGCCTCTGACAACTTCGCCCGATTCAACAAGTTTACCATTGGCTAGTTCTATGGAATAAGGAGTTTCTAATCTACTAGATTCTATTCCGAGTATGCGTTTAAATTCCACAGACATGAAGCTATAATCGGCGCCAGTGTCGAATAATATGGATGCAAAGTGATTGTTAATGAGAAACGTACCGGTGACCACGTTAGGGTCCTCGCGTGCGTCTCTTGCTCCAATCACAAATGCTCGAGCCGGAGCGTTGTTTCTCTCTGGGCAGTTCTTCATAAAATGATCATTGCTTCCACACTTGAAGCATCCTTCCCCTTTCCTGTTGCCATTCTTGTTACCAGCACCGTTCCCATTTCGGTTCTTTCCTTTTCCCCAACAGTCTTCTGTTTGATGACCCAATTTACCACATTTGTCGCACCTTAGAATGCGACAAGCTCCATCATGATGATACTTACATTTTTGGCATCTAGGCATGGAGCCTTGGTATGCTTTGGTTGCATGGGTTTTCGTCTCCTGAGGCGGATTAGTGTCGCGCTTCTTGTTGAAACCCTTGTTGTTGCGAGTAGCTTGGTTCAAACTTGTATGCTTTCTCTTTTTGTCACCGGACGACTCAGCATGTGTCTCGGTCTTTTCTGTTGGGTTTAGTGATAACTTCTTCATACGAACACAATCTTCAGTCAGGCTGACAGCCAGAGTTACAGCCTCGGTGATTGTTTGTGGTTTGGCCGACGTCACCATGCCACGAAACTCTGAGGCCAGTCCCCAAATGTAGCGTTCCACACGCTTAAATTCAGGAGTCACCATGTAGGGAAGCACTCTGGACAGATCGTGGAACCTTCGAGTGTAACCATTGATGTCAGCACCTTCCATAGTCAAGTGCCAGAACTCTGTTTCCAGCCTTTGGAGTTCGGCACGAGAGCAGTACTTCTCTCTCATCCTTTCCTTTAGTTCCTCCCAAGTGAGGCCATAAGCGGCGTCATCACCCAAAGTTTGGGCTTGCAGGTTCCACCAAGTCAGAGCTTCATCGACAAACAATCCAGTAGCAAAGGTGACTTGTTGATCCGCGGTACACTTGCTCATGCGGAAAGTAGCTTCAGTCTTCTCCGTCCAGCGCACAAATGCTACTGCGCCTCCTGTGCCATCATAGTTCATCGGCTTGCAGTCGAGGAACTGCTTGAAAGTGTAGCCTTGAACTGCGTCGCCTCCAAATGAATCTCCATGCCCGCTACGTCTAGTGTTGGTTGGTCCTCCACCGTCTTGAGTACGGTTCGCCTCTTACTGGGCGATAGCAGCGGAGATCCTTTCTTCCAGTAGAGCTTCCAACTCTTCGGCAATACTTGGCAGTGGGGGAGGAGGAGGTTGGTCACGAGCGTTCACAGCTCTTCTGGGTGCCATGTTCTGACGAACGCAACCCAATAGGTTTAGGCATTTGTTTGATATCGTCATACTAGACAGTCGTAGTATATATACTCACAGGTATATACCACATAAGTGACATCAAACAATTATTACTCTAGCAGAGTACTTAGTAGGCTTGCACTGAGGGAATCTATACGTGACAAGACTTGCTGTGATTTCTGTGCACTGAATTCCATAATTATGTATGCATCCATAATTACGTAACTCCTTGCACAGTCCGCACAGTTTGTTTTATCCTCGTATTTCTTCCTTCAGATGGGCCATCGCTTTCAGGTAAAGTCACATATACTTGTGACATTCTACTTCTAGTACATGCTAATTATCACACATAATTGCAGGTAATTTCTAGTCAACGACAAGTGCTACTCAAGTGCACTCTAAGTCTCGTAGTGTCTTTTCTAGACTCATGTAGACAGTTTCAGGCAGTGGATGTCGCGGGACGTTTTATGCAATGAAAACTCTTTGAAAATTGTTTTCGTGAATGGATCCTAGAGATTGTAGACTAGACTCGAGAAGGAATCCTGGTTCACTACAATCGCAGCTCTGATACCAATCTGTCACACCCCTTTCTACGGCGGAAGCACGAGGTGTGATCATGAAAGGTTCTCATTGCATACGAAGAGTAAACATGCTACATGCTCGTAAAATAATATCAAATACCATGATTTGAAAACATAAGTTTAGCGTTTACATCGCTAGACAGCATAAAACATTGTCTCAAGAGTTTACAACTTTATTTAAAGTTAAACACAAGCGACATCCACGAGCATAAGCAAGACCACGCGCACATCCATCCTAGTTACCTGAAATACATGTGAGTTTTTGGAAAAACGTCAACATAAAGTTGGTGTGAATTCATGCAGTTTTGTATTTCACGTTTGTATACTTTGTATAAAAACATAGTTGTGAATAAATCAAGTTTTTCTCGAGTACTCCACGTACTTCAAGTTATATATCAATCCTCTTGAGTACCCCACGTACTTCAAGTTATATATCAATCCTCTTGAGTACCCCACGTACTTCAAGTTATATATCAATCCTCTTGAGTACCCCACGTACTTCAAGTTATGTATCAATTTTAGTATGGTATGAAATTTATGTAAATACAGTATTTCTGTAATTATCAGATTGTTAATGGGTTGCAAAGCCATTAACATGTGACACGTCATAGGAAGTCACCAAACCTAAGGCATTTAATTGGTATATTCTGAGACACAAAAGCACTCCTCGGTTCTCGCCCCGACCGGGAGTGTGGCTGCCAGGCACCCGTTAGATCTAACCTTTTGTTCTGCGGTCTAAGTATGTATACGATTAATGGTGCTTCTGTACCCTATTCGTGACACTATTTCTCATAACGCATCCTACTTGGTTCTCGTTCTCACCAAGCGTGTTTCTTGTTATCATTTCTCATAGCGCCTCATACTTGGTTCTCGTTCTCACCAAGTGCGCTTCTCATATTCTTATATCTCATCACACTTGGTTCTCGTTCTCACCAAGTGTACTTCTTGTATTCTTATATTTCGTCACACTTGGTTCTCGTTCTCACCAAGTGTACTTCTTATATTTATATCATACCAATTATAAATTTTGTACATTTGTACATGTATTTCACCCCCGAAGTTATAAAAACTGAAAACAGTTAAAGAGAAAAGGGGGAAGCATGAACTCACAACTTTGCGTTCCTAGCGTCGTAAACTCCACCGGATTTGCTTAATTAACGTCGTAACCTATACGCGTTTTCTTAACGTTAGTCACTAGACTTGCGTCGCACAAGTACAGTCACTCTCTTTTGTATATATTTTCTTGTGTTAAAAATATTCTTATATTTTTAACTACGCATCTTACTTATATTATTTTCTCCAAAAGTAATTATAAGTCTTTTGTGTTTTGCACTTTGCACCCGAATTATGTATCTTGTATGTTGTATGTGTATCTTTATATTTCTACTCCTCATGAGTAATTAGTGTATTTTTAAGTCTTAATACACTAGCACGTATAACACATACTACATACACTTAGCACAAAAGTTGGTGATAAAATAATATATATTTTTCTCTCAAAAATATACATACTTGTATCCATTTTTATTCTTGAAGAAATCATCATTTCTTATCACCAAAAATTAGGGAAACCTTGGTAATACTTTTAAATACATTTTTAGGGAATAAGTTTCTCAAAAACTTATATTTTTCTAAGTGTCAAAATTTATAAAAATTTTGACAGAGTTTCCCCTAAAAATGGAGGTTTCCCACGTTTTCAAAACGTGTGTTTATTTTCTTTTAAATCATCATCAATCATCAACAATAATTATCAACAATAATCACTACTTTTCCCCACTTCATGAACTTGGATATTTACCAAAATTGTGTAGTATCTTACTAGCATATTTAGTAAGTCTTGTTATCTTTAAAAATAAGTTTAATTTCTTAAAAATCTTATTTTTAAAGAATATGAAGTTTCACAACTTCTAGTCGGTTTTTATGAAAATTATTTCTTTGTTGAAACTTTTGTTACACAAGTGTCCACACACTTGTTTGTTCACAAAAACCACTTTTGTTTGTGTAAGATCCGGTTTAGAATATGTGATTTCTTGGACACTTGGTCCTTTGAAAATACCGCTTGTAGATACATAGATCTGCTAGTTTTAAACACCTTTGTACAAGTTAAAACATTTTTACACAAGTTCATGGTTTATGTGTGGTAGGGTTTCACCTTTTAACCCTTGTTACTTCTAAAATAGTTTTATGTTAAGATCCATGATCTTACCAAACCGGGTTAAACGATGATCCGAGCTACCACATCATAGATAGGGTCTAGATAACCATATATTTCAAATACTACAACTTTTACACAACTTATGTGCTATTAACCACCATTTTTCATGATTTTAGTAGACTTTAAAGTATCATCTTGTAAGTTAACGAGCTTTAACCGTCATATATTGTTTTAACCACATTGGATAAGTTCAAATATGAGTTTTAAGTGTTATACCTCTAGCTCGAGGCTAGGGAAGATTCTTGACGAAAAACGGGTGGATAAAAGCTAGAGAAGATGGTCCTTCGCGTTCCGTTTGCTCCAAGCTTCCTAATACGTGATCCTTGTTGCTTGAATGATCTTGGAATGGCTTGAACAAGATCGAAAGATGGATGGATGTTCAAGGGGTGTTTGGCCGTAGCCTTTGAGAAAGGGAGAGAGGAGTTTTTGTGGGTTTTGAGGTGCTAAATGAATGGTGGGTTTAGTGAGGATCTTATAGACAAAGTTAAGGTCATTAACCTTTGGATCATGTGTCCTCTAGATATCATGCATGGATGATTTTTATAATCACAATTGTACCATGTATGTTCCCCTAGATGGGGACGGTTTGTAATGGGGGGGGGGTCTATGGTTCCATTTCAACTAAACATTAGTTATTAGTTAGGTTAATTTAGTTAGTTTAGGGATTAACCCGGTTACTAGTGTGTAGTGTAATATAAAGGGTGTTAGGGTATTCGGGGACCCTAACTAGCTCAGAAAAGTATAAACAATGTCATTGACATTATTTTTATGTTCCGGGTAATCTCCGGTTGTTCGGCTACATACCGATTCGTTAAAGTGCTAAATTACACTTTTTAGTGTCGTTTAAGTACCTTTCTTGTACTCTTTCAATTCCCAACACTTAGGGAAATATTCTGGATAATAAAACGACATTTCTGCATAATATTTATATGTCTAAATGCTGAATTATTGCTGATTTGTATAAATTCTGCACTTAAAGTGCGTTTCGGGTGCTTTTTAGTGCTTAGTTTTGCTTCCGGAGAGTATATGTATAAACCCTTGTATGTACTCTTGGGTTTTAATGCTCTTTTGTCGTCGGACCTACACCTAGGTTCCAATTTTATTGTGTGACTGCTTTCTGCAGTTCTGTTGACACCTTGTGTCTTACCGGTGAGTTTACTATTATTCTGACGCAACGCTCTCGTTTATGCATAAAGCAATATTTTGTAGTATACAACATGCATGAATTCACTTGTTTAATCATGTGTTCAGACATTGCTGACAATTAAGCACATAATTGCAATCATTAAATAATGATTAAAGTGTACGGAAATTACCGGTTTGTGCCAGTTGTCACATGATTAGTGAAATCCGTAACATCGTTAAAGCTGCGAGACCTCGTACTATTGACGATGTTGTGGAATTAGCTAACACCCTAACAGATGAATTGGTACGCTCTAGAGATGAAAACAGAAAGAAAGAATTGGCTCAGAAAATTACCCAAGGATTTCGTGTGGGTAATAATAATAACTTCAATAGAAGAAGAACAGGGCAATCTTCAAACTTGCCATTCTGCAAGAATTGCCAAAAGAAACATTATGGAAGATGTAATGTGACTTGCAATTTTTGCAAAGCCATAGGACATCGTGAAGAAAACTGCAGGAAGAAATCCACAATTTGTCACAATTGTGGAGAAACTGGGCATTTCAGGCCAGATTGCCCGAAACTAGTTAAACCAGCAGATAACAAAACCAAGGCGACCGACGAAGTTACTAAGAAGAATGTCCGAGCATTTCAACTGACCACTCAAGAAGCAGAACTCATTCCAGATGTGATAGCTGGTACGTTCCTAGTTCACAACATATATGCAAAAGTATTATTTGACTCTGGTGCAAACCAAAGTTTTATCAATACTTCATTCTGCCAAGCTCTTAACTTACCTTTAACCAACATTAGGCAAATTTTTACAGTCGAAACGGCAGATGGGAATTCAGTTAAAATAGATAAGGTTCTGCAAAATATAGAAATAGAACTTTTAAGTCATAAATTTTCTGCAACCCTATTACCTATGAAGTTAGCTGAATTTGATGTTGTGTTAGGAATGGATTGGTTAGTAGCCAACCATGCTCGAATTCTTTGTGATAAGAATTCCATAGAAATTCAGGCACCCACTGGAGAAGTAATTATGATTACAGGAGATAAACCACGTAAGCCCATGAAGTTCATATCAGTAATGAAAGTTGCTAGTTATGAACGAAAACAAGGAATAGTATATATGATTTCAGTAATCATTAGCACTAAGGGTAAAGAACTTAAGGAAATACCTGTAGTCTCAGAATACCCAGATATATTTCCAGAAGAATTACCAGGATTACCACCAGATAGGGAAGTAGAATTTAGGATTCATCTAATTCCAGGAACTACACCGATAGCCAAGGCACCCTATCGGTTAGCACCTACAGAAATGTTAGAATTGAAAAAGCAATTAGATGAATTACTAAGTAAAGGTTTCATACAACCTAGTTCATCCCCGTGGGGAGCACCAGTGTTGTTTGTAAAGAAAAAGGATGGTTCGATGAGAATGTGTATTGATTATAGAGAATTGAATAAGGTTACAATTAAGAATCGATACCCATTACCTAGGATTGATGATCTATTCGATCAACTTCAAGGAGCTAGATATTTTTCTAAGATAGATTTACACTCTGGATATCATCAATTGAAGGTACAAGAAGAAGACATACCTAAAACTGCTTTTAGAACTAGGTATGGTCATTACGAGTTTACAGTCATGCCCTTTGGGTTAACTAATGCACCTGCCGCATTCATGGATATGATGAATAGAATCTGTAAACCATATTTGGATAAATTTGTAATTGTCTTCATCGACGATATACTTATTTATTCCAAAAATCAGGACGAGCATTGTCAGCACTTACATGCACTCTTAACTTTGTTAAGAAAGGAAAAGTTGTACGCCAAATTCTCAAAGTGTGAATTTTGGTTACAAGAAGTGCAATTCTTAGGACACATGGTAAATCATGAAGGTATTCATGTAGAACCTGCTAAGATAGAGGCAATTACCAAATGGAAGGTTCCACAATCCGCAATGGAAATTAGAAGTTTATAGGTTTAGCTGGATATTATAGACGGTTTATTAAGGATTTTTCCAAAATAGCTGTACCATTAACTAAGCTAACATGTAAAGCAGTTAAGTTTGAATGGGGACCTAAACAAGAAGAAGCCTTTAGGATTTTGAAACAGAAATTAACCAATGCTCCAATCTTAGCATTACCAGAAGGAACTGAAGATTTTGAAGTATATTATGATGCTTCAAAATTAGGATTGGGATGTGTATTTGTTAGTGCATGGAATGTCTGTTGACTTCGTCTGCATTAAGTCTTGTGTCTAGATTGATTGAAAGAACACATAACTGGGTTTAATTAGGGTTTGTAGTAGTTAATCTTGAAGATTTCGCTTGAAACATCTTCAAGCGAAATCAACATATGAGATTTCGCTTGAAGCATGCTCAAGCGAAATCATCAAGCCTATATATAGCTTGTGTGTTCATTTGGTAGATAGATTTGAGAGTTGTCATTGTACGTGTGACGAAGTGCTGACGGATCTGTATCAGAAAACCTTGTACAAGCACTTATATTAATCAGAAAAGAAAGATTAAAAGGATTAGAGCTGTTATGACTTAGTTTACTTTGATTCCGCCTCTGTAAACTAAGATGAACGCCTTAACTGACGTTTAAGGGTCATACAACGGTCCAACAAGTGGTATCAGAGCACAGGACGAGGAGTTCATACCATAGCAGCGGATTATCTTCTTTCTACTCACTTCTTTTTACATTTTTCAGATCTGAACTATTTCCAACGGTTAAAATGGACTGATTTTCAAGTATAACGTGTAAAACATAGTTTTAACAAAGCCTACAAAGTTTCGGATTAAAATTCAGCTTAAAAAGTGTTAAAATTGACCTAGAACCAGATTTCGCTTGAAGGTGTTCGATATTAGAGGTTGATTTCGCTTCAGATCTGGTTGTTTGGACTGGTTCGCTTGAAGATCTGCTGAAGCGAAATAGATTGTTGGATTTCGCTTGAAGCTGAAGCGAAACTGTTCTCTTAGATTTCGGTTGTGAGATTTCGCTTGAAGGGCTGTTTTTCCTGAAGCGAAATAGAGCTGTGTGATTTCGCTTGAGAGCCTGATTAGGTTGAAGCGAAATAGTTTGGGTTCGCTTGAAACTGTTTGATTTGAAAATTGTGTTGTTGAAGCGAAATAGAGGATTTCGCTTGATTTATTTTTGTTAGCTGATTTCGCTTGAAGCTGTTTACTTCAAGTATTTCGCTTGAACTGTTAATTTTTCAAAACCTAAAAAATTTTTCTAAGTGTTTGGTAATCTTGCAGGTACTATCAAGATGGATGATATTTTCATGAATCCTTTCAGCGACATGTACGCATTCACGGGTAGTTCCGGAAACAACGAAACGTCTTCAAGTGATGCAAACAAAAGTCCACCGAAAGAAAGAAAGAAGGAAGCTTGGGAGTCCGAAAGCGCATTTGGAACATTTAACAAACCTCCTAAGCTGATAGCTATTGAAGATTATAGCAGGTGGGCAACAAAATTTGAAGACTGGTTGATGGCATTTGCTTTTCCTAGCTGGAAGAGTATGATAAATGGTTATGCTCAAGGAAAGAAGAATGGTGAAGGATTAAGATCAGCTGAAGAAATTGATTCATTCGTAGCTGAACAAAAATGTGTGGCATTATTGTTTCAGTCGGTGCGTGAAGACATCATTTCACTGATTGATTACTCAAATTCTAAAGACTTATGGGCAAAGTTAGAAAAGAAATGTGTCGGTAGTCAAGAGATTAAGAAAAACAAAAAGAAACTTCTTAGAAAAGAATTTGATCTGTTTGGTTGTATAAAGAATGAGTCAGTGTGTAAAATGATATAACGGTTCGGTCATCTAAAGCTGGAATTAGTAAGGCATGAGATTGACATTTCTGAAGAAGATCTTATCGACAAATTGTTCGATTCATTGCCTGATGAGATGGATTGGAGATATTATGCGATGATGCTGAAGAATACCATCAAAGAACCAGAAAAGCTGACATTAGATTTGCTGATTGAAAAACTCGAGAGTCATGAGTTAGAGTTGAAGAAGACGTACAAGATTAATCATTCATCTTATCAGCAAAATCTGGATTTATACTATCCAAAGAGCATGATGCCGAAAGCTACTTCTCCAAAGACTGCATTTTCTGCTGAAAATATGTCGACAGTAGGCAAAGAAAGTCAAAATGGTCAAAGCAGTGGAAGTCATAGTGGTTATCACAGTGGATCTACGTCTTCTGCAAATCATTCTGATGCAAAGTTTTCTTGCAATATTGCTATAGATCTGAAGAACGCACAAAATTTTGATGCAGAGTCGGCCAAGCAACAAATGGTCTTTCTAGCGTCCGTTTTGGAATCCTACGAAGGATTGGTGGCTGGAAAAATCGGGAATACTAATCTGACGAAAGAAGACTACGATCAGATAGACCCTGAAGAAATGGAGCTGATCGACATTCGTTGGGCAATGGCAAGTGCAGTTCGACGTGCACAACGCTTCATGGAGATTACAGGGAGAAAAACGATTGGTGGTCCGTCTACAAAACTGGGGTTCGATAAGACAAAAGTGACTTGCTTCAAGTGTAAGCAGAAGGGTCATTTTAAGAGAGAATGCCGAAACACGTATGCTGATGAGTCGGAAAATCCATTTCGAGATGATTATTACAAAAAGGCAATCTACCATCAGAATAAATCTGAGCCGCCTAGATTGAAGCAGTCTGAAGATAACAGAGACAAATCAAGGGCTCTTGCTGTGATTTATGATGATGAGGGGTATGATTGGAGTAAGGAAGTTCTACCGGAAGAAGATGCGGTGGGTTACGCATTCATGGCAAGCAATGATGAACCTAAGCCGTGGAAAGATGATCGTACTGAAGAAGAGAAATATCAATACCGGAAGATGGTTGCTGAAACCAAGATTATCAGACTTTCTCGTATCTATCTGGAAGCAAGGAGAGCAAATAGATGGGATCCAAAAAGAGAGTGTTATCTTGACCCATATGGAAATATTGCAATCGATGACAAAACGCTTGATATTGAAGCCATAATTCAGCAGTACAAAGAAGAGGATGAGTATTGGCAGAAGAAATGGTGGGGAGATGAAGAAGAGAAAAAGAAAAAGAAAGAGTTACTAGATGAAATTGAAAGAAATTCAGAAAATATGAGTTTGGTTGAGTTTAGTGAATTAATCAATAAGATTAAAGAAGGAATGATAATGAATGAAGAATCAAAGATGGATGAAACGTCGAAAAGTGAAGTTGTGTGCTCACAATGCGAAAAATCAGAAGCTGAAAGTTTAAATTTCTTGAAAGATGTGGAGAATTTGACAGTGGAAATCAAAAGCTTGAAGGATGAGAAAGAATCTAATAATAAACAGATTCTTGAAATGAGAGAAAAATGTGAGAAATTGACGTCAGAAAATGACAAACTGTTGAGTAGTTTGGACAGTTTGACATTGGAAATTAACGATTTAAAAGAAAAAGATTTTCAAAATCAAATCAAGATTTTAGAAGATGAGAGAGATATTTTTGGTAAAGATAATCTTCAAAAACAAATTGAAATCAATTCTCATCTTGCTAAAATCATTCAGCTTGAAAAAGAAGCTGAAAAAGCTCAGATGAAAATCAAAGAGCTTGAAGTTAAATTGAAAGGTTTTGTGAATTCTACATCACATGTTTGTCCAAAACCTATCAATTCCGTTCCTATAAGTGAAAATGTCACAAATTTTGACAAAGTCAAAGTCAAAATTGAAGATTGTGATGAAATATCTGATGATGAAAAAGAAGAGAATAGAAAAACATATTTGAAATTAAATGAAATGTTTAAAAATACTGTTTTACATTCTACTGAGAAAGGTGAATGCTCAACGCAAAAACCTGTAAAGAAGAATGCAGAACAGAAACAATCAGATAAGTCATCCAATCGTTTTGCAAAATTACAAAAATCTAAAAACAAAAACTCAAAGCTAGTTGGTAATGAGTGGTGCAGGTCGGACCACAGAGCTCAAAGGCCAAATCCAGCTTTCAGAAGGAGTGACGATTACCACAGAGCCAAACAGTGCTATGACTTGAATGTTTGGACTGAAGGTGGTACATGGTACGATAACAGAATGTGTTACAGATGCGGTTATCAAGGACACATTGCTGTTAACTGCCAGAGTTGGAGTTATGAGACAAGAAGATGCTATAACTGCCAAATCAGAGGCCACATTGCTAGAGATTGCCCAAAGAGATCGATGGGAAGATCGAGGGTTGAATCTCAAAGAACGACAAAGAAGACAGTCAACGTCAAGCCCAAAGAACAGAAGGTTCAAGAACCTAAAGTTCAGGAAGCAAAAGTAAAACTTTCTCAGGGGCAAAAAGACAGACTGCGAAAGAAGAGAAAGAAGGCCAGAGAATATCTGGAGAGGATTTTGTCCTCGGATACAACTGGTAATCCGAGAAAAAGTTCTGATGAATTGCTTTCTCCAACTGCAAAAGCAAGCAAAACAGATTCATCAGATAAAAATCTGAGGACAAATGGGAAAGCAAAAAGGGAGTTAAAGAAAGAAAAATTAACTAATCAAAATGATAACCAATCAAAGAAAGTTAATTTTTCTGACAAAATATTGATCAAGGTTTTTGAATATAAAAGAGACTGTGAAAGTTTATTCATTTCACAGCCTAATAAAAAAGGAAAACCTAGATCTAGTAAGCATTGGGTACCAATGAAAGTTGGCGATGAATTTGTTTCTTCAAAAACAAAGGAGCCATGTGTTGGCGATGAATCTGATGTCTCAAAGTCAGACAAGCCACCATCAGGCGATGAATTTGACTTGTCAAAGTCAAAAGAGCCACATTCAGGCAATGATTCTGGTTTGTCAAAACCAGAAGAGCCATCTGTTGAGGTAAAAGTTGTAAAACCCAAGGCTGGTCAGGCTTGGGTAGATCTTTTCAAATGAAAAACCTGACTTGCCGGAGCTTCCAGGTTGGTAAGTGTGAAGCAGGTATCGGCATCATTCTTGAGAAATTCACAGGATGGTAACTGTGATATTTCGATTTACAAGTGGTAAATCAGGGACATTAAGTTGTACTTGATTTTCTACTAGTGTTTGTTAGTGACAAGGGTCTTAATTGTTAATTTCTTTAAAATGGTTGAAAAAGAACAATGTGATGAAACCCCGAGTTTGTGAAATGACACACAAAACTAATTTTCCGGAAAAACCATTTGATTAAAACAAACTTAAGTGTTTTGAAATCATAATGGGAAAATAGTTTGTTGTCAGGGGGAGTTTTGATTGTTTATGCTGAGTGAATGGCGAATTGAAGTGATTTGATATCAGTTTGTCACGTTTCTTGTATAGTTTGTTTTCAAATTTTCTCAGAAAATCAAAATTGAAACATATTTTGATTTTAGGGGGAGAAAAATTTTAAAAAAATCAGAAAATTTGAAAATGTCAAAAACATTGAAAAATGAAAATGAGTTTTGTTGTATTAAAGAGGAAATGATAGTAAATCAGTGAACTATCACAGCATGCTAATGAATTGTAATGTCAAATGTGATAAGTGGTCTCACTAAAGATGTGACGATAGGCTCAGCTAGACTAGTAGATTTGCAATAACGATACAAACTTAAATGAAAAAGCCTAGTTCTAGTGGAAAACACGATTGAAAGCATAGTACTTAGTTTTGTCCTTCTTGACTGTGTGCCTACTCAGTAATCGCTGATTGTCGAAAGACATAAAACTGGTTAAGTTTGTGAACTTTCACAACTTTGCTGAAAAGTCACTGTGATTGTGCATTTTATTTTGCAAAGATTTAAACTTGTTTTATTTCTTTATTTTGTTTAAGCATCGGACATCCTCTGCGTATACGTGAGTATCGACCTGGATGTTGTTGCCTAAACGTTCTGCTTTATTTTCTTTGGTGTTTCGTTTAAGCTTTGGATCACCTCTGCGTATACAGGAGTATCGACCTGGTGGTTAAAGCCTAAACAACTTCAACTTATTTTTATTTTCTTATTTTGTTTAAACATTGGACTTTCTTTGCGTATACGGAAGTATCGACCTGATTGTTAATGTTTAAACATTCTGCTTTATTTTTGCACAAATCACAGTTGATAAAAGTTTAAAGGCATTACTTGAGTCAGTGTATTACATGATGAGGGGATATGCTAAGATCGTGGGGTCCATAAGAATTTTAGTGCTATCTTAATATACCTTAACGTATCGGTAAGCAGATTGAAAGTTTTTAGATTGAGTTTAAGTGGACAATTATATCGTCAATCTAAGTGAATCGTTTAGAGCTTAAAATGTCAAAAGCTTAACGGTGCTAGTGATTTGTTTCATGAACTGATATGATCTTCTTACACAAACTCACAAAAATATTGTTTGTATATATTTGTTTACTGCATTTCTTTAAACTCAAAATTCAAAAAGATTTTCGACAACTGATGATTGAAGAGCTGATTTTCAAAATTCTAAGTGCTAAACTTGATGAACTAGAGGATTGGGAGAATATGTTGAAAACTTTGATTGTCATATACAAATGTTTTTGAAAGTTTGAGGTTTTAGTTAATCAAGGTCATTCGTTTGAACTTGATGTAACTAGTATGTTTGATGAATGAATGATTTCTACCAGTAAGTTTTTAAATTCAACGGTTATAAATTTGTGAAACTTATGTTGTGGTAGAGATTATGCAGGTTTGAACTTCATTATTCCCAACGGAAGCTAATTATCAAAGCTTGAACCAGACATCTCAGATTCTAGCATATCGAGAGGGGGAGTCAATGAAAAAGGGGAGTCTGGATCAACAGTCAAAGGGGAGTTTGAAGATAGAGTCATGTTGTGATTCTAAACCTGTGAAGATAGAGTGTTTTTGTTGAAAAGACAGAGAGTTGGAGAAAAGACCAAGACTGAAGACTCAGGAGCTGATGACTTCGTCAACATCCAAGGGGGAGTCTGTTAGTGCATGGAATGTCTGTTGACTTCGTCTGCATTAAGTCTTGTGTCTAGATTGATTGAAAGAACACATAACTGGGTTTAATTAGGGTTTGTAGTAGTTAATCTTGAAGATTTCGCTTTCAACATCTTCAAGCGAAATCAACATATGAGATTTCGCTTGAAGCATGCTCAAGCGAAATCATCAAGCCTATATATAGCTTGTGTGTTCATTTGGTAGATAGATTTGAGAGTTGTCATTGTACGTGTGACGAAGTGCTGACGGATCTGTATCAGAAAACCTTGTACAAGCACTTATATTAATCAGAAAAGAAAGATTAAAAGGATTAGAGCTGTTATGACTTAGTTTACTTTGATTCCGCCTCTGTAAACTAAGATGAACGCCTTAACTGACGTTTAAGGGTCATACAACGGTCCAACAGTATTGATGCAACGCAAGAAGGTAATTGCGTATGCTTCAAGACAATTGAAAAAGCACGAAGAAAATTATACGACTCATGACTTAGAATTAGGAGCCGTAATTTTTGCCCTGAAAATTTGGAGACATTATCTGTACGGAAGTAAGTTTATTGTCTATACAGATCATAAAAGTTTAAGATATATATTTGGGCAAAAAGAATTAAATATAAGGCAAAGAAGATGGATGGAAATCCTAAGTGACTACGACTGTGATATTCAATATCATGAAGGAAAGGCAAATGTAGTTGCAGATGCCTTAAGTCGTAAGTATCATGAAAAACAACGACGAGTTCTTGCTCTCAGATTAAATCTACAATTAGATTTAATAGAACAATTGAAGAATGTTCAAGCTACAGCAATCAAGGATGATGCTGAAGGAATGAAAGGACGAATAAAAGAATTAGAACAAGGAGCTGATGGAATTTGGAGATTCCACAAAAGTAGAATTTGGGTACCTAAACATGGGGAATTAAGAAATAAAATTTTAGAAGAAGCCCATAAGTCTAGGTATACTATGCATCCTGGAAACAATAAGATGTACCAAGATCTAAGAAATAACTTTTGGTGGATAGGCATGAAAAAGGACATAGCTCGTTATGTTTCTAAGTGTCTTACTTGTTCGCAAGGCAGAACACCAGAAACCTTCAGGTCTACTACAACAATTAGAGATGCCAGTATGGAAATGGGAGCTTATAACAATGGATTTTGTTACTAAGTTACCCAAGACCAGAAAAGGTAATGATGCGATTTGGGTAATTGTGGATCGATTAACCAAATCAGCTCACTTTCTATCTATGAAAGAAACCTTTAGCATGGAAAAGTTGGCAAAGTTGTATGTAGACGAAGTAGTATCCCTACATGGAGTTCCACTCTCCATTATATCAGATAGGGATAGTCGTTTCACTTCTCATTTCTGGAAAAGTTTCCAAGAAGCAATGGGAACTCGACTAAACCTAAGCACTGCATATCATCCTCAGACCGACGGACAAAGTGAAAGGACAATCCAAACTCTAGAAGACATGCTTCGAGCATGTGTGATAGATTTTGGTGGAAATTGGGACGATCACTTACCTCTAATTGAATTCTCCTATAACAATAGTTATCATTCAAGTATTGAAACTGCCCCATTCGAAGCATTGTATGGAAGAAAATGCAGAACTCCAGTTTGTTGGACAGAAATAGGAGAGAGTCAATTATCAGGTCCAGAAATTGTACAAGAAACGACCGACAAGATTACACAAATCAAAGAAAGATTAAAGACGGCTCGAGATCGTCAGAAGAGTTATGCCGATAATCGATGCAAGCCACTCGAATTTCAAGTTGGATATAAAGTACTATTAAAAGTTTCTCCTTGGAAAGGAGTAGTCTGATTCGGTAAGAAAGGAAAGCTAAGTCCAAGATACGTAGGACCATTTCCAGTGATCCAACGTATAGGACCAGTTGCTTATCGTTTACAACTACCAGAAGAGTTAGCTGGAGTACATGATGTATTTCATGTATCCAATCTCAAGAAATGTCTATCAGACGAATCACTGGTAGTACCTCTTCGAGATATAGAGGTAAACGAAAAGTTAAAGTTTGTAGAGAAACCTCTTCAAATAGAAGATAGAAAGGTGAAGTTTCTCAAACACAAACGATTAGTACTTGCCAAAGTCAAGTGGGATTCAAAGAGAGGAGCTGAATACACTTGGGAGCTGGAATCAGAGATGAAACGAAAGTATCCTCATTTATTCCAGTAAATCTCGAGGACGAGATTTTTATTAAGGTGGGGAGAATGTAACAACCCTCATTAAAAAGTCCTATTTATTATTTTAAATTGTCCAATAGGAAACCCTAATTGAGAAACCCAAGTGATTCTGAATAAACCCTAAAATTTTCAGAACAATCGGAATCAGGATCAGGGCCCCTAAAACTTAGGGGGGGGGGGGGGGGGTAAACCCTAATCGGTAATATCTTAACAGTTTTACGTGTAAATTGAAAATGAACGCGAGACCAACTCAGCAAGGCTACTTAGACACGAAGCTACTGTAACGACTCACACAAAAACATCCTAAAAACGTTCCGTAAATATGAACCCGGACCCCTGATAAAACAACTCTCATTAAAATAATATTTCTTATTTTAATTTAACCAAAAGGAAACCCTAATTAAGACACCCAAGTGATTCTGTGCAAACCCTAAAATTTTCATAATTTTCAGAATCAGGATTAGGGCCCCTAAAACTCAGGGGGGGGGCATTCCCTACTCAACGATTATCCATATAAAACGTAGGCAACAAGGAATTTTCGAAAAGTATCGACTCAGCTAGCCTACTCCCACGCGTGGCTACCCTATAGTGATTTGTTGTCCCTTACGGACCGTAAGCTTGATAACCTTACGGACCGTAAGCTATCATACGGACCGCAACATTGGCAGCCTTACGGTCCGTAAGCTTGTCCAATTTCGTGTATAAATAGCAGGCCTTGGCACTTGAAATCTGACATTTGAGCGACGATCAAATTCCAATTCTACGCAGAGATTTCGTCGTTTTACTTTCACAAATCACAATTAACACACACGAAACCCTAATTAAGCATAGCGGGGTGCTGCAGAACAGGGTATTAACTTAATCGCTCTAACGATTCATTATCCAATCGATTAAACTATCCAAGGGATGTTTAAGTGCCGCCCACATTAGGGTTATACTTTATCGTTCGTCATTAATTTGACGGATTGTCGTTAATTCGATAGGTAAAGTATTATACTTTATCGTTCGTTGTTAATTCAACGGATTATCGTTAATTCGATGGGTAAAGTATTATACCTTGTCGTTCATTGTTAATTCAATGGATCATCGTTAAATCGATGGATAAAGTATTGCATTTTGACATTCATTGTGAGAATTTAATCTCGTGGGTTATCGTAAAAGCTGTATTAAGTTATCTACCTAGTTCGTATGCATTAGGTTCCAAAGCTAAGTAATAGGCTAAGCTCTGTTTGTACAAATCTGCAATATATCAAGGCTTATCTGTAGACTAAACTTTATGAATCTGCCTGATTATCTGTGAGTCATTCTCTTTTTATCAAATTGCTTTATAAATTCTTAAATATTTTAAAAGATATAATTACAGTGATTAAGTTTATGTAATCACCAATTTACAGCCGGTATGTGGGGTAGTGTGCACATTACTGTTATTAGGTGAGCGTACCTATAAAGTATCACGTTAGGTGGGCGAACCTAATTAGTGATATTCGTCATTCATTGGGGCAGCCAATGGTGATATGACCACAGTCACCGTAAAGATTCGAGTGACAAGTACTGTGGGTAGTTGGCTTGATATCAGAAACATTGTAATCTCTCTTAATACTGTATATTATAACAAACGGGTCGTTTTAGTAAAATGAATGAACTCACTCAGTATTTCCCGCTGACAAAACCTTTTTAAACACTTTTCAGGTAATTACAGTAGAATTGGAGTAAGAGATGGATACGGCACAAAAAGGCATCAAGAAGTGGCTTATTTTATTAATTAAATTTTTTTAGAAATATTGTTTTATATAATAAAATTTATCTTTATTAAAGCTACCATTATAAAACATGGGTTTATCCCATTTATTTATTAAAATAAAATCCGGTGTTTCTAAACTCTGATATTTTTCCTAACTCACGGTTCTGAGGAAATTTCCGCTGCAACGTTTTCAAAATAATCACCGGTACCGCTGGACTGTTCGCGGCTCCCGATTCCGTCCAGGGTGGGTCGGGGGTCGTGACAGAAGGTGGTATCAGAGCCAACTCAAAAGAGCCACTAAGCAAAGTCACTGCTTTACGCCTTTAGGTGTTGTAATAATAATACCTAAATTTATATAAAAGAGTTAGGGGATTGATAATAATTGGTAGCATCTAGACTCAAACTTAAGAAAAGATGCCTTAATATTAGCTTCACAATAAGCTAAGTATTTGTGTAAAGAAATATGATGTATTTTGGTAAGTTCATTTCTTTTCTCACAGTTTGTAAGTCCACTCTATTTTCATAGTTTTATCACATTTTTGTGATACAATTATAATTACAAAAGACTTTTCAAAATCCTAAAATATTTATCAGTTATACTTACAGTAATTAAAGTTATATATATTTTCTAATAGAAAGTTAGCTAATAATAACATAACCACAATCACAATAGAAACTACGCATCAGTAACCATAGCCTATGACTAATATTATTTTAAACATTGAATCATTAATAAAGTTAATAAATGTTTAAAATAAATATAATTAAGGTATCCCATAATAAAATAGTCAAGTATAATATATTCTACTATACGGAGATTATATTTTTTTTTAAATTAATTCAAATAACGATATTACAATTATTTAAGTAAATTAACATATTATATTTGATAAGTTATAGTAGTTTGAAATAAAATGATATATGTCATTCTCTGGGTTAAATGGTTTTGTGCCATAAGTAATATATTCGATAAAGTAATATCACGGGATAACTAAGTCCAGAATTACTAGTTGAAAGAATGATCAACAGTAATATGACCTGAATCACTAATTGGAAAAATGATCAAATTGACACTGTCACCGGAATTGTGTAGTGATCAATATAATAATAAGATATGTTATGGAAATACAAATTTCCTTAATTCTGAATAAAAGCCCTAATAAGATAGGCACTTTTTGAAAAGATACTATTTATGGGAAATAGAAAATTTTCTCCGGCAAGACTGGGTATGAGGTAATAAGACTCTCCAGTTTGTTCGGATATATTGGAATTACCGCTCCGACGCGAATCGGATAAGACGGAATATATAATATGTCACACGAGTAACAAGATTTCCCTAAATAGTATCATAATCAGATATTTGACTGGTTTTTGGAAATATGAATCTGTTAAATACATTGACCTGATGGATGGTATGTTTAACTCAGTATATGAACTATATGATTTAATAGATATGTATATCTATAAGAAAATCCAAAAACCATAAGGATTGACAATTTGGAATAAAGCACAAGTATCTGTGTCTAAATTTTTTATTAGGAATCTCTTTTCCAATATCAAACATTATTTCGTTTGATTATCTGCCTAGTCACTTGAGCGACAATAATAATAATAAAAAACCCATTAAGTTGGGATACCATCGAAAGTGTAAAGAATTTCTAACGCGTTACCATAAACTATTAACGCAAGTAAGAAGTATGAAAAGTTGTGCTAATGCACATGAAAATTTAATTATAAATCCGCAGACGTTAAAGTATATCACACACAACTTTCGAGGCAAGATCTTTGGAAAATATAAATTGGGCACAATGACACTAATGTTAAAATTCTGTCAGTAGAAGAACTAAAAACAACACTTTATCACATGATCCTACAACCAACATAAAATTTCGCTGAGGTATATTAGAACAAGATTTCACAAAAACATCGGTGCACAGTCTAATCAAAGTCATAAGTATTAGCACTGAAAAAGGAGTCATATACTTTTGCGAATTCTCTATTTCATTTTATTTGACATTCCCTGATAATATCATTTAAATAACGGTTATCATTCGAAATTCCAGATAGAAGTTCTTATATTTCTTTTGTTGAAAATTCTGACTTCTGCATATAAAAAGTTGACTTTCGCATTTCTACTTTTCCTAACGGTCATCATACCAGAAGGATTTATTTCATAGTAGCGGATATTGATTTATTTCATTTCTTGGTAAATCCACACATACACCGTTTGTTACACATATGGTTCGTTTAATTTCTAAATTTCCACTAAAAGGATTCATTCTAATTTGTCGTTTTATCCAAACTCAAATATCCTTTAGTTAGAATTGATTTTGGTACGGTAAACCACATTATTGCTAAACAATGACTCAGAATATCAAGTCAATAAATTTTTGAAAAACTCAATTTTCTTTGGCATCCATGGTTTCTATTATAACCATGTCCGAACTTTCTTATTTAAACTCGTTTTGTTTAAACCGATTTCAGTTGTTTAAACTTGCTCATTTCAAATTCCCATATGATGGATTTAAAGCTATCATATTCTCCAACAAACACTTCAATTCTCTAGAACTATAAAATGCCTAATTGGTCTTCGACTTCACTAAAATCATTTCTTTGATCACGGTCACCTTGTACTAACGTTTTCATAAAATTTAAAACTTGCACTAATCTCATTTTATATATATCATATACGAATATTTATAAAAGTTATCTTAACACAAATCGTGTGATAAGATAATAATACACAAGTTCCTGTCATATTTTAATATATCTTATATCTCTTAAATGATTTTTTTATATATATCAATCTAGCCTTTCGTAATAATCATTACTTTAATATCTTCAATCGAAAAACATTATTTTGGAAACTTACATAAGTGATTACCTAATAGTATTACTATATTCTTATTAGTCACCATAAGGAGGATGAGCAAATACTTAGTCAAAATAAGTGAGTGACTTATAATAAAAAGTACCAAATTTATTGTGCTTATATTTAACTAAAATGGAAATTTTCACAAACTAGGCACTTAGCTCGGTTGGCTAAGAGCGCGAAAGGGTGTGGCCTAGACCCGGGTTCGATCCTGGGGACGGCCAATTTCACCATTTTTATTAATTTTTCCATTTAAGTATGTAATACTAATATCAATTTTATTATTAGTAAGAAAATATTAATAATAATAAGTGTTAGTATTATTTTAAAATACTAGGATTATTGTCAAGGGCAAATATTGGGTAATCTAGCCTTAGTTAGGCATGGATTGGCCACCTATGCTTAAACAAGGCAGTACTAACCAATATCCAACCATGATAATGACTAGTTAATATATATAAATTAAAGTTACCATACATATTTAATAAATTTTAAATTATATATGAAAATATATATATTGGAGAAAGATATATTTTCATAAAACAATATAAGAATAATTTCCGTTTTTACTTATTTACAACATTTATAAATACATTCACAAAAGTTATATGATTTCCAAAAGCAAATAAGTAATCCCATAGAATCGACCCACTAAGTATAATATATGTATAAATATTTTGTATAATAATATTTTTACCAATCTTATTTAAACGTTATAAATAATAATGATTTCTTTTACAAAATAATATTTTGTAAACATAATGACTTCATTACGGTATTTTGTAATATATCTTACATAATTATTTTACATAGTATGATAAAATACTAAAATAATATTTATTTAAAAGTGGTTACCATTTACATATAGTAAAAATGCATAACAAATAATATATATATATTACATAATATTTATATGTGATATATATAAACGGTTCAGATAAGAACACAAATAATATATATATATTCAAATTGCTTTACAAAAGTATAATGATTGGTTAAACCAAAATAATTTGTTCTTATTATATTTCAATTTCTAGGAGATAGTATGAAAAGTATAGTCATTAAAAGTGTACTATCACAATGTTTCACAATTAAAACAATTTGAAACTTTAAAATAATACACTAACTCTATTATCTTTTGATATATCTTTGCAATTCATTCCTTTCAACACTTTGATTTCTCATATCATAAATATTTGACAAATCAATTTCATACTTTGATTTCATTTGGAACCTGTCAGTTCTACGTCTTCCTCAATCAAAGTAAGCTTTCTTTTGACAAAGAATTTTATTGATTCTAAAAAGTCCTTCACATTCATTTTAAAGAATCTATTGATCATATATCTTTTGGTTTGAACCTAGTCACTTTGAACATTTTATCATTTCATTTCATTCGTTTATCATCGATTTCTTGAACTAATTCAGTTGAACCATTGAATCCTACTTATGGTACAACTTGTATTCACAAAATTTGATATTTTAATTCTATGTCATCTACCCTAATACTATTAACTAAAAGGTGACATAATTCCAAAAGAAATACCATAACCCAAATACACTTGGAAGCTGAGATGAAGAAAAAGTATTCCTATTTATTCCAGTAAATCTTGAGGACAAGATTTTTATTAAGGTGGGTAGAATGTAACGACTCACACAAAAACATCCTAAAAACGTTCCGTAAATATGAACCCGGACCCCTGATAAAACAACTCTCATTAAAATAATATTTCTTATTTTAATTTAACCAAAAGGAAACCCTAATTAAGACACCCAAGTGATTCTGTGCAAACCCTAAAATTTTCATAATTTTCAGAATCAGGATTAGGGCCCCTAAAACTCAGGGGGGGGCATTCCCTACTCAACGATTATCCATATAAAACGTAGGCAACAAGGAATTTTCGAAAAGTATCGACTCAGCTAGCCTACTCCCACGCGTGGCTACCCTATAGTGATTTGTTGTCCCTTACGGACCGTAAGCTTGATAACCTTACGGACCGTAAGCTATCATACGGACCGCAACATTGGCAGCCTTACGGTCCGTAAGCTTGTCCAATTTCGTGTATAAATAGCAGGCCTTGGCACTTGAAATCTGACATTTGAGCGACGATCAAATTCCAATTCTACGCAGAGATTTCGTCGTTTTACTTTCACAAATCACAATTAACACACACGAAACCCTAATTAAGCATAGCGGGGTGCTGCAGAACAGGGTATTAACTTAATCGCTCTAACGATTCATTATCCAATCGATTAAACTATCCAAGGGATGTTTAAGTGCCGCCCACATTAGGGTTATACTTTATCGTTCGTCATTAATTTGACGGATTGTCGTTAATTCGATAGGTAAAGTATTATACTTTATCGTTCGTTGTTAATTCAACGGATTATCGTTAATTCGATGGGTAAAGTATTATACCTTGTCGTTCATTGTTAATTCAATGGATCATCGTTAAATCGATGGACAAAGTATTGCATTTTGACATTCATTGTGAGAATTTAATCTCGTGGGTTATCGTAAAAGCTGTATTAAGTTATCTACCTAGTTCGTATGCATTAGGTTCCAAAGCTAAGTAATAGGCTAAGCTCTGTTTGTACAAATCTGCAATATATCAAGGCTTATCTGTAGACTAAACTTTATGAATCTGCCTGATTATCTGTGAGTCATTCTCTTTTTATCAAATTGCTTTATAAATTCTTAAATATTTTAAAAGATATAATTACAGTGATTAAGTTTATGTAATCACCAATTTACAGCCGGTATGTGGGGTAGTGTGCACATTACTGTTATTAGGTGAGCGTACCTATAAAGTATCACGTTAGGTGGGCGAACCTAATTAGTGATATTCGTCATTCATTGGGGCAGCCAATGGTGATATGACCACAGTCACCGTAAAGATTCGAGTGACAAGTACTGTGGGTAGTTGGCTTGATATCAGAAACATTGTAATCTCTCTTAATACTGTATATTATAACAAACGGGTCGTTTTAGTAAAATGAATGAACTCACTCAGTATTTCCCGCTGACAAAACCTTTTTAAACACTTTTCAGGTAATTACAGTAGAATTGGAGTAAGAGATGGATACGGCACAAAAAGGCATCAAGAAGTGGCTTATTTTATTAATTAAATTTTTTTAGAAATATTGTTTTATATAATAAAATTTATCTTTATTAAAGCTACCATTATAAAACATGGGTTTATCCCATTTATTTATTAAAATAAAATCCGGTGTTTCTAAACTCTGATATTTTTCCTAACTCACGGTTCTGAGGAAATTTCCGCTGCAACGTTTTCAAAATAATCACCGGTACCGCTGGACTGTTCGCGGCTCCCGATTCCGTCCAGGGTGGGTCGGGGGTCGTGACAGCTACCCTATGGTAGACTAGGGTCCCTCGCGCCACGCGACACCCCCTCGCGCCACGCGAGGGGGACGGTTTTTCAGCTATAAATAGTAGGCAGTGGGACTTGATTCTGTGCGTTTGTTCGACGTTCAATTTCAATTTGTACGTTGAGTTATAGTAAAAACAGTCTAATAACACACACAATTCACGAAGTGCTGCCGCAATACAGGGTAATAACTCGATCGCTGCTACGATTCAATGTCCGATCGATTAAACTATCCAATGGATGTTTAAGTGCTGCCCACATTAGGGTTTATGCTTTGTCATTCGTCGTTAATTCGATGGATGTTTAAGTATCGCACTTTGTCATTCATAGTGAGGGTTTAATCTCGTGAGTTATCGTAAATGTTGTGTTAAGTTACTAACCTAGTTTGTGTGCATTATTATTTAAACTAGGTTATCAAGGATAATCAGTAGGCTAAGCTCTGTTCATATTAAATCTGCAATGTGAGTCATTCTCTTTTTATCAAAATGCTTTATAAATTCTTAAATATTTTTAAAGTTATAATTACAGGGATTAAGTTTATGTAATCACCATATTACAGCCGGTATGTGGGGTTTTGTATACATTACTTGATAATCTTCACCATTGGACAACGAGTTAGCCAATGGGTGATATGACCATAGTCACAGAAACGAGTCGAGTGACAAGTACCGAGGGTAGTTGGTTGATATAGAAACATTGTAATCTCCCTTAATGCTGTAAATTATAACCAACGTGTCATTTTACTAAAAAGAATGATTCACCAGTATTTCCCGCTGACAAAACCTTTTTCAAACATGTTTCAGGAGATCTGTTGTGATCCAGGGAAAAGTGCCGCGTAGCACTACAAGCTTAAGGAAGTGGCTCAATATAAATAAAGAAACATGTTTTGTAAAATAAAAGATTTCTCCGTGAAATCATATGATTGTAAAATACCGGGGTTTTATCCCGGGTTGTGAAATAAAATAATCGGGAAATTGCAGTTTTAAAAAGATCCTGAAGAAAACTTCCGCTGTCAACTTAATTAAATAAATACCACGGGATTTTCTGTCCCGCGGCTCCTGAAACGGGTCAAACCGGGTCGGGGGCCGTGACATCATTTTTATCAATTAAATCGTTGTCAGGATGAGGAGTTGGCATGGGTACATAGTTTTTGCTGCGAGGAGGAGGAAAGATTTTTCTTTCGTTTCCAAGCTTATCTTTGTACCCAATACCATCTTTCACATATGTCGGTCGTTGGCAATTTTTGATATCAACCAGTGCCTTTTTACTGACATTCCACTTATCAATTATGATTTGCAATCTATTGTTTTCATTTTGAGATTTTTCTAATCTTTCAGTTAAGTCGTTTATGACAAAATCTTTTCTGAAAACAAATTCTTTTAAAGTCTGCATTTCAGCTAAAGTCGAATTCAACTTTCTCTGATATGCAGCTTCATTTTCTTTCAACTATTTGTTAAATTGCAAAACTTTTTCTTTGTCTCTAATTAGGTCACGGTTGAGGGATTTGTAATGTGCCACGACGTTCACACATGGTTGGGAACATAATTTGACTTTAAACTCGTAAGGAATGCTGTTTGCCAAATCTTCCTCGTCCTTTTCTTTGTTGGATTCCATTTTCATCGCTTCTTCAGGAATCTTTTCTTCTAGCTTTTCACTTGCTGCCCTGCTCCTTTCTTCCTCCTTTACAACTTGAGCATCATCGACCACAGTAGTCTTTACATCAGACTGTGGAGCCTTTTCAGAGATTGCGGAAACATTGTTGAAGTATGACGCTTTTGCAGCTTGTGGGCTAGAGCCGTTGGAGGTTGTTGGGGGTACAGATGTCATGTTCTTGTGCGCATCAGCTGATTGGACAGATTTATGAGCATGTTCGACTTGATCTCTTTCGAAAGATTCTAGAGAATCGATCAGATCTGATAACGTGATTGGATTCCAATTGTTTAAGAAACTTTGTTTAATTTCCATACATTTTAAGCTCCACTCTTTTGAAAGTGAGTTCAAAAGTTTACTGATTGCAGCGCGGTTGGTGATGGGATTACTGGCCTTTTTCATTTTCGCCATCATGTTTAGAAATCGCCTGATGTAATCTGATAAGCTTTCCCCGCGTAAGCCGCTGAACATGTCATATTCCTTTTGGACCATGTTTCTTTTGTTCTGAATCAGTTCCTTGTCTCCTTCATAGAAATCAATCAACGCTAACCAAAGTTCATTTGCCGTTGTGTACTGTAACACCCTTGAAATTAAATCATGGTTTAACGTATAGTTTGCGAAAAGGATCATGTAATTAAGTTTACATATACATCGGAAATATGGGTTTATTAAAAACTTTTTACAATTTAAAAGTTTACAACATAATGTAAATAAGTTCGTCATTTAAAAGTAACAACGAGACGTCGTGCGGAAGCTTGTTTCTTGATCGTGTTCGGTTCTTCATTGAGCTTGATCGTCCTCTGGTACTAGAAATTTACCTACAACTCATAAAACATGAGTTAGATTAGTCATACGTAGCTTAAAACGTATTTAAACGGGTTCGCAATACATATAATAATAAAATAACATTTTTCAAATTTTCGGAACCCATCGCGTCGCGCGACGGCTCCCTGCTTTTGCCGTCGCGTGGCGCGACGCCCTGCTTTGTCCAGAATTGTTCGTTGCTGAACTGCAGATTCCCAGCTCAAAACTCAAACTTATAATTCACAAAAACTTGCATAACTTTTGTTCTACTTATCCGATTCGCGTGATTCTTTTTCCTACGCGTCCGTAATTAAATTACGGACCCGTTTATCACCTTGGTTTGCATAAAAATCTGATTTATGCAATGTTGGCTCATAAATCCTTTAGGTGATTATTCGACCCGTTTGGCATTATTATTTCACTACATGCTCTAAAAAGAAAATAGTTAGTTCCTATCATTTTACCCATCCCGGGCTTGTCAAACCTTAACGTTTTCACTCCCATCCTAGAGTTTACGTAGGCGTTTACACTCACCGATTCATTTGTATCTATGTAAGCATTTAACCACAATTTACTTCTTAGTCTATTTTGACCCGAAAACGTTGTTGCCTATACTTTTTATATGTATCTAAGGGTTTCAAAATCAATAAACAAGTTTCTAAACAAACTCTAACAGTCGTTTACCCGGTTCGCCCGTTAAGGGCTTTTTGGTCAATTCTAGTCTCTTATTTTACGACGAAAGACTCTCACCAATTATTGACCAAATTAGCACTTTTAACTACAACATAATTATACGTACCTGGCTCGGATCAATACATTGACCCGTTTTAATACCTTGTCTCGAAAATTTGCTAATTCATAGCAACTCTAATTATAAGCCGCTTTATCCTGTAAGCATAAAACTCGACAAGTGCTTATTAGTCGATATTTGTCAAATGGTATCCACATTACCATTTGACCCGTTTTACTCTTTTTATTCATTAGGCTTACTTATAGTAACCGTTCAAAAACCCATTTTTATAATTAGCTTTTCATGGCTAATTTACCGTTCTATCTCTTTTACCATTAAACATGGTTTTTATCATTTATATTAGTTCCGACCTGTATTATTTCGTGTCGGGAGCCATATCTTGAATATTATCCTTATTGTATTTGAAACTTATAGGATGAACATTTATTTTACTAAAAGGTGTAAGTTTCACTTACCTTGCATCCGGTTATGTCCTTTTTCCGCGTACTCGATCCGTTTGACCCGCTTCTTTCCCAAGTCTTCATCTAGCTTGTCTAGAGTCAAACTATCATCATCACAATTCGTAAGACGGTTAGATTAGTCATAATCGTTTACGACTATTCCATCCTACGGGTTTTATGTCGAATTTATCATTCGACCATATCAAAATTATCATTCGATCTAATCATTGGTCGGTTTGACTTTTTAAAAGTCAATTGACTTATCAACATATTCAAATGCACATTTGGTTCATTGAACTCACTTAGGCATATTTCATCCGAACTCTTAATGAAATCAAATTTTACACACAACCAAGTAGACCGCGATTTCATTCAGGCATTTCATATCACTGAAAAACAGGCTGTTTTTGGTGACTTGTTTAACCTGTTTACAAGTCTTCAAAAATTATGATTTTTTTTATGTGGCGTACCTCTCGGAGGGTTAGGCCTTATGTTAAAATTTCAAGATCTAACTCTTTACCAAAAATTCATAAAAATTCATTTACTAAGCTGCAATCAGATTCGTCACTTCTGACTGCAGCTTATGGAAAAATTCATTAAATATTGCTCGTTTTTCCGATTGACGAAATTCCAATTGGCGATTCTTTTAATCGCTTAACACTATCTATAGTAAAAATTTAAGATCATAACTAAATTCCTAAATTGAGTTATGACATTCGTAATGGGCTGCAATTTCTGCCAGAAAACGCAGCTTGAACCTTTGATATGGAAAATTCCTAAAACGCTCAATTTTCGTCGAAAAAATGCGATTCCAGTGGGGTTTTAAAGATATTTCCTGGAATTACATTTTAGACTCAAGAAACACATGTTTTTGTCATGTTTTGTTCAGGTTACAGCCAATACAAGTCGGCTGTAAATTCTGATCAGGAGCTGTTTGAATTCAACTTTCAATTTAAGCATGTTCTTGACATCATAACACTAATTTTCAGCAATCAAAACCCTAAAAACATCTCATACATGAATTTAGCATCAACAAAATCTGAATCTACTTGAGCTAAGCATGATTTTAACATATACTTGTCTAGGGTTTACTCCTAGACACTACTCTGTTCCTATTTCATCCATATAACAATCATGCATCAACAATTTCTGAATTCTCTAAGTTCATCAGAATTTCAAGTAGAGATTTTCTATCAAATTTCACATACATTATGACCCCTTGCAATGGAGATCACCAATCTAGGCTCGGATTTCGTTTTGGAATTGATATTGACCTTCAATTTGTGAATTTTTGGGTGAGTTAGGGTTTTGAAGAAACCTGGTCGCCCCCTTCTGTGTTCTGGTCGATCCACACACCAGTGTGTGTGTTGGATTTTTCTTTTATTTGTTTTTAATAAAACTTGTTTCATACTTGGCACTTTTAACCCTCCTACTTTCATGAGGTTTTTATTTTGGGTGTTTCTAACACTCTAATTTATTATCACTAAACTCTTATCTAACTAGGTTAGTTTTATCACTAGTTAGTTTATCTCGTTAATACCAACGTCGGATTTATAATAAAAGGATTTATATTTTAGGGGTGTTACATACACCCCGTTACCTCGGGTCTTATATAAGATTTATTTCCTCCAAAGCTTTGATTCACTTTTTAGTTAATATTAGGCTTACTTATTTAGTTAATATTAGGCTTATTTTTATCACTACCGTATTTTACCCGTTTATTTTCGGTTACTTTATTATAATTAATAAACCCGTTTTTTGGGTGTTACGTGTACTCTTCAAACATGTTGTAGTCGTTTGTTGATAGGGCCATTGTTAAAGTAGCGTGAGCCCGGCGGTTACGTTGGATCAATGCCTTATCTTCCTTGGTAAAGGTCAAGGGATCATGTTGATTACACGAATATCATCACGAACGGTCATGGGGACGTGAGGTCCGACGGTGATTGAGATCCATTGGTTATAGTCTGTGTACTCGAAAAAGGACTTGATTTGGTTTTTCCAATTGCTGAAATTGGCTGATCCTTTCAACTTTGGAGGTTGGGTTGTGGTTCCTGTTTCAACTTCAACTTGTGCAATGCGAGTTAACTGATTTTGAAACATTTTTTTAATAATAATAAATAAAATATTTGTATCAGCTCAAAACTCGGGTTTAATTACTTTGAAAATAACCCTGTATCAACCCGAAAAATATCAACTCGACAAGGCCCAAAAAATAGCTTAAAACTCCCGGCCCAAAAACTAATCAAAATTTTAGGCCAATGAATAAAATTTTTAAGACCCGGTTCCTGTTGAATTAAAAAAAATTAGTGTTTGAAGAAAAAAAATTGTTATATATCAAAATATGTTGTAACAAAATATTTAAAAAGTGAATGAATCACTTTTCACTTTCATATGAAACCCTCGATGCCAGCATCATGACTATTGACTACTGTCTTTTTTTATTTTATTTTTATTTAAATGTTAAAGCAGCTTATTATTATTATTTTTTTAATTAAAAAAAAGATGATAATATGAGTCTTAGCTATTTTAAAAAACTATATCTCAAACTATAGTGTTTGAAAAAAAACCGGACGTCAAAAATTTTTTATTAGAGGGAGTTATGACTAGGGATGAGCATGTCGGTATTCCGTCCCGTATCGATACCGATACCGACTAATACCGATACCGATTTTCACCCAAACTAGGTACCGATACCGATACCGATACCGAAACATGTCGGTTAGGTATCGGTACGGTACGGTATCGGTATTATACCGTATTTTGAGGGTCGGTATCGGTATAATACCGATACCGTACCGTACCGATACCGAAATCGTCAAAATGTGGATACCGATCGGGATAGATACCGATCGGTACGGGATCGGTATGGGATCGGTATTGGTATTCATATGCTCATCCCTAGTTATGACTTCTCCTTTATCGCTTGGAGATAAGCACCAAAACCCTAAAGATTTTAAGAGTGTCCGTAGTGGGGCGTTTTTTTAAAAAAAATTCAAAAAAAACGCCGGAAAACGCCCACTCCTCCACTACACCCGGCGTTTCCGGGCGTTTTTTTTGAAAAAAAATCAGGTTGGCGTGGTTTAAACAACGCTGGAACTTCATTTCTTTGTCCAATGATACATTGCCATGTGTATATAATATTTGTGTGTGTTTATAATTAGTTTTTTTTTTCTAAAAAACAAAAGAAGAGGAAGAAGAGAATGATGTTTCTGGGTTTTTTTTGAAGTTGCAGGTGAGAGGTGGGGAAGAAGAAAGGAAGAAGAAGAAGGGATAAATGAGTGGTGGGACCTTTGGTGGGGAAAAAAACAAAAGGTAATTTTTAACTTTATTTTTTTTAGGTTTTTTAATTTTCTGTTTTTTATTTCGGTTTTTTTTTTTTTCAAGTAGTGTAATTTTTATTTTAAATTAATGAAGTTTTTTATGTTTTAAATTAAAAAAATAATTAGGAAATGATTGCATGGGCGTTATTAGAATAATGCCCCACTACACCACTTTATGCTATAATGCCCCATGCTAACTGGCATCCCATGATGAGGGCATTATATTGATTTAGCAGTACACATGGTGTAACGTTTGAAATGCAGCCGTCACCCACTATACACCTTTTTCTCCTTCTCTCTCTTCAACACAACAGATAACAACTAAAAACTCAGCAGTCACCTCCTTCTCTCTCTATCGATTCTAAATCTTTGCTTCACAATAACCGATCTTTCCTATCTCTATCTCTATGAAAACAAGAAGAAGCAGACAAATGGTGTGATGGGGAGGGAGCTATGAGTAATGTAGTGCTGATGTTGGGTGGTTTGAAGATGCTTGGCGGAGTTGCAGGTGGAGACAAGGTACTGTGATGGTGGTGGAACGGTGAACCAAGGTGGTGAGTTGATCGGAGATTTGACTGGAATGGATTACGGTGTGCGATTTTGGAGGTTACGGGGTGGAGGTGATGCGGTCGTGGAGACGAGTGGTGGTGGTGGTACGACTGAGTGGTGATCGTAGGTTGTGGGCAGCTCCGGTGATTACTGGTGTAGGATGGTGGTGGGCGGAAAATGAACGACGAAGGTGGTCGGTGAAGATGAAGACGGTGATGGATGAAGGAGGTTCGACGGCGGCAAGTTTACCACGTTTGCTTGAAAAATCAACTGAAGATGAAAAAATCTTTGCTTGGCGTTGTAGTCAAGAGTGTAATGTGTTGGGGTTAACGGCGAAATCAGTGGATGTTGGTGATAATTTGTTTCTTGAATCTGTTTCTACTCTTTTCTTTAAAAAAATCTGTTTCTACTCCTTTCATAAAAAAAAATAAAAATAAAGGTAGTCGCACGGTACCCCTGACCGCGGAAGGGATCTCCCTTCCCAGTTCACCACCCGACAAGGATCCCTGGCGGCAAATACCCATAGCCATCAAAGAGAGGTAAGAAACATGTTTCGAACCCGAGACCTCGAGTGTCCTCGGTCCGGCTTAAAGCAGTTGTCGGTGGCCACCAAAGTGGCACTAATGGGAATTGAACTTGGGTCTCCATTGGAGAACCCAAGTCACTCCACCACTAGGACACTTGTGGTGGTTTACTCCTTTCTGTTTTAGTTTTATAAAAAAGTTGTTTGTGATGTTGAGGGTGTGGGTTTGCAGTTGGTGGTGTATGTTGGGGTTGAAAGATCAAAGAACACAAATACGCTGGCTTAAAATAAACTGCCAGAACAACGACGTCGGAAACATGAACTACCGGCGTATTGGTAAATACGCTGGAGAACTTGAACTCGCGTTCAAGATTTAAAGTCGCGGGAAATTTTAATTTCGCAGGAAAAGTCGTTGGAATTTTTTAAATACGCCGAAGAGATAAAATCGCTGGATTCATCTATAAAAACGCTGTATTCATCAAATCTTGTATAAAAATACCCAGATCTGTTTAAAAACCCAAAAAAACTTACCAAAAAAAAAACTAATGATCTAAATAAAAACGCCTCCAAATGATGTAATAATCCTATACAAACTGTTTCAAAACACCACCTAATCAATCTCGAACAATCCAAACATCAACTTAAACCATTTTCAAATCAGATTTGATAAGAAAAATGAAAAGTTCTAAAACCCAAAAACTTCTAAACTTCAACAAGATACTGAAAAATCAGATTTTTAATGATGAATATGAAGATTTTTAAATCCCAAATTCAAGTACCAAGCTCTGATACCAAATGACAGGTCCGTAACGATCCGATTTCAGTCTCGGTTCGGTGAAAAATAGTGAGACTGGTGATTCGAGCCAAGAACAAACGAAAATGAACAATAAAGATGGAAACTTTAATGATTGTAACATAGAATGTTTCATTGATTGGATAAGAACAATACAAAGGATAATAATCCACCCCGGGTGAGCTCCCCCGAGGTGGTGGCTCACAAATTCACACCTCATAAATGAGGTCTAATACTCTATATATAGCCCCTGAGCCTTGTCCTCTAAGCAAGCCGCCTCTTGCTTGGAAAACCTACTAAACTCAATAAAATATTCGACTATTACAAATAAAAGCGCCACATAATATAAACGATAAAACTGCAAAGCTAAAGCCGTCATAATTGATAACATCATTCCCCATTTTGACCCAACAATATTCCCCCGTGATGCTATCAATTCTTCAAATGATCTTCAAATATAAATCTGACGTCGTCTTCGAATCTTTACAAATCGGCTAAATACCCAAAATCTTCATTGTCGTTTTCCCCCGCAAATGTAGACCCTCCTATATTTTGTCAATCAAAGCCCCGTATCTCATTAAAGATAAAATTGTAATAGGCATATGATAGGGTTCAAACTTTAATGATAAAAAATTAAATAAATAGCTTCCTTGTGAGGATCTTTAATTCTGTCAGATTACATTGAGCTCCTGATCCAATGCTAAAGTCGCCAATAATTTCTTTGATGACAAAAACGCAAAACCCACCAAAGTCGCTGGCCCATAAAAATAATCTTGTACTCCCGGCGCAAAACTGATCAAAATTCTAGACCCACAAATAAGAATTTTAAGACCCGGCCCAAAAATATATCATAAATCTCCGGCGCAAAGAACTGTTCCAAACCTGCCCAATCTTTAAGCCCAAACCATCAGGGGCGGAACTAGAGGGGGGTCAAGAGGGTCCGTTGACCCGTCGGTCACCGGAACTTTTTGAATTTTTATTAATAAATTTTGAGTTTTTGAAGAACAAACTTAGAGATTGACCCACTAATTTGAACCAATATAGAATATAAGCTTATGATGACCCCCTAACTAAATTGTTCAGGTTCCGCCACTACAAACCATGTATCTAAAAAATCAAAGTCCATGACCAACAAAAACGCTGCATACTACTTCCAGATGCATACGAGTAGGCCCCAATCACATAATCCTACAATCCACGAACAAACAATATATGATCTATCCATCATCCATACCAAACCTATTAACACATGCTAAATCAATACCTTGACTTTCTTTTATCATGTGGGCCCCAAGACAAACATTCCAAACGTGCTATGTCCAATTAGAAATCCCAAGACAAATAAAATAATCCATACCACTTACATGCAACTATAAATATGGAATTCGTGCATGGTCCAGTAATGATTAAACGATCATTGGGCCCATCATGAACCAAGCCCATGCGAACGAACGTGTAACCCTAGCAGCACACATCAACCATTTTCAGCCGCCAACATTGATGAGGATACGTCCCTAACCGGACCGAATCACCGACACGAGCCGAACCAAAACTATGGCACGTTAAGACCGGACCGTTCCTTACACCATAAATAGAACGAACAGATAGAACGGTGCGACATAACAAACTGGGTCCCACCCTCATAACTGCCATGATAGCGACTGGTCCGGCCCTAACTAACTTGCCACGTCAGCACAACCAAAGACTATAAATACCACACTTGGAACTCCAAAAAGGGGTAATCGCTACTTTCTCTCTCTAACTCTCCTCTCTCTCTCCCTGACCTATTTCCTCCTCACAAATACTTATTCTCACGCCCGAGCTTGGTCACAGAGAGGCCCCCTCCCTGTGACGAGGCTAACGGTGTGCTTGTTTCCTTGTGATCTTGCAGGTTCCTTGTTAGGTCATCTGAAGTCCTACTCTGACCAGGTCGTACCAACTGGTTCTTGAGTCTTCAGTGGCGCCATCCACTCGAATTTACATAATTCGTTTTCTGTGTTCTTGTTAATTTGAAATCATGGCAGAATCGACGACAGCAGCCTCCACCAGCACTTTCCCATCTTACAATGATATATGGGAAGGAAACGTTAACTCCACAACTGCTTCAGCAGCAGTTGTCGCCTCAGCAGCTTCGATAGGATCTGCGTCGGCTCCTCCAGCTGCAAATCATGTAGGCGGAAGTTCTGTCACCACGCTGTCTGTTACTGCCCCGGTTACCACGCCATTATCTACCTTCGACAACGCTTTCCTTTTAAGGAATCCAGGGATCTATGGGTTTAAACCCCCAAGATCAAGAGCTGCTTATGCCATACCACCCCACGTCAATGACTTCCCAATCAAACTTTACGTTACGGATCGTCAATGCCCCACTCCCAGCTAAGCTGAAGATGCCTCCCACGTTGAAGTTTTACGATGGTACGTCTGACCCGGACGACCATATGTTCGCGTTTGCCGGAGCTGCCAAGGTCGAGCAGTGGCCTATGCAGGCTTGGTGTCTTATGTTCGCCCAAACTCTCACCGGATCGGCGAGGGTTTGGTTTGATGGGTTGCCGGAAGGGTCGATCGACCACTTCGAAGATTTCCGACGTATTTTCTTGCAAAATTTCTGTCAGCAGCGACGTTGCAAAAAAGACATTACTGAGGTTCACCATATAAAGCGCCGAGACGGAGAGTCTGTAGAAGATTTTATTGACCGCTTCAATCGAGAAAGCATGCAGATAAGTGGTGCGGTGGACCAACTCCGAGTCTCTGGGTTTTGCCACGGAGTTCGGAACAATCAACTTGTGGAGAAACTCCATGAAGATCTCCCAAAAACTATGGAGACGCTTATGGAGAGAGCTCGAGCCTTTGTTCGTGGAAAAAGTGCTTGCGGTCAACCGAGCGAAGCTTCAGCAAGAAATGCCAAAGCTCGAACCACTTCATGGAAACGCAATGCGTCGCCACCAAAAGATAGAAGCAGCAGCTGGAACAGAAACCGTGGCCCGTACCAGAAGTCGGATCGAGGCAGTTTCCGAACAGGAAACGTGCGTTTCAACACTTTTTCCGAGCTCACTAAATCACCAAGTGAAATTCTCAGCACGGAGACTACTCGTTTCCCCACGCCGTCGAAGCAACGACCCACCTCGGACAGGCATTCCAAGAAATATTGTGAATACCACCGAGACAAGGGTCATACAACTGATGAGTGTTGGGCTCTGAAGCAGGAAATCGAAAAGGCCGTACGATCCGGTAAACTCTCGCACCTTGTGAAAGAAGTGAAAGATGGGAAGAAGACAACAGCGGCAATGGAGAATCCGAACACCGAACCCGGAATCAACATGATCCGGTCAGCCGAGCCAAGAGGGGTAAAACGATCGAACCAGCATATGGCAGCATGGATGCACCAACCAACGTACTTCCCTCCGATCGACCCAGAGGATGCCCGAGACGGACCAATTACAATTTCGGCCGTCATCGCCGGACATCTGGTCCGACGAATTTACGTGGATGGAGGAAGCGCCTTTGAGATCATGTATCTACAGTGTTTCCAGCAGCTGAACCCCCAAGTGAAGAAGAGGTTAATTGAAGTCTCCACCCCTTTAATCAGTTTCTCCGGAGAGGTGGTCCGTCCGATAGGACAGATCACCCTTCCGACCACATTCAAAGAAGGTGACAAAAGCCGTACAGTCCAACTAACCTACCTGGTTGTTGGTACTCATTCATCACACAACATAATACTCGGACGCCCCGGGTTGAGAGCTCTTGGGGCGATCAGTTCAACAATACATGGAGCTATTAAATTCCCTACTGAGGCTGGAGTTGCCACTATCTTTTCAGAATCGAGCTCGTTTGTCGCCGAAGTAAGACATGCAGCAGAAACGAGCTCCAAAAAGTCCGAGGTACCTACGGAACTTTGGGCAATCAACCCAGATTTTCCCGAACAACAAGTAGCTGTTGGTGCTCAGCTCCCAAAACGAACAAAGAAGCTCCTATGGGAATTGTTAAGTAATTCGATAGATGTTTTTGCATGGAAGCACTCCGATATGCAGGGAGTTCCCAGATCTATGGCACAGCATCACCTAAACGTAAAAGAGTCAGTCAAGCCGATAGCACAAAGGAAAAGGCATATGGCACCGGACCGAGCCAAAGCAATTGCCAAAGACGTGAAGAGTCTCCTGGACGCCGGAATTATTCGAGAAGTCCGGTACCAAACATGGGTTTCGAACCCAGTAATGGTACGAAAGAAGGATAATTCGTGGAGAATGTGCATCGACTTCACTGACCTAAATGACGCATGCCCGAAGGACTGTTTTCCTCTACCGGAGATCGATGAAAAAATTGATTCCGTCGCCACGTTCAGGTTGAAGTGTTTTTTGGATGCCTACAAGGGATACCATCAAATCCAAATGGCGGTCGAAGATGAGGATAAGACAGCCTTCGTCACCAATGAAGGAGTGTATTGTTTTACTAAGATGCCGTTCGGTTTAAAAAACGCCGGTGCTACGTACCAGCGTCTGATGAGCAAAGCCTTTAAAGATCAGATCGAGCGAAACGTAGAAGTGTACGTTGATGATATCGTGGTCAAAAGTCATGATGAGGCCACCATGCTAAAAGATATATTGGAAACGTTCACCCGACTCCGAAGCATCAACATGAAGCTAAACCCCAAAAAATGTACATTCGGGGTAGAAGAAGGTAAGTTCCTGGGGGTCATGGTTGGCTCAAAAGGTTTGCGAGCCAACCCAGACAAGGTTGATGCTGTTCTTACAATGAAACCTCCGACGACGGTTAAGGAAATCCAGTCCTTAAACGGACGACTAGCCGCTCTCCATCGGTTCTTGTCAAAAGCAGCAGATAGATCGCTCCCGTTCATGGATGTTCTCAGGAAAAGTTTCCGATCGGAGTTTAAATGGACGGAAGAAGCCGCGCGAGCTTTTGAAGAGCTTAAAGCTTGTTTGAGTACTCTACCAACTCTCACCGTACCAGAAGAAGACGAGGTGCTAACAGTATACTTAGCCGCTTCGCTCGGAGCTATCAGTGCGGTACTAGTTGCTCACCGTATCGGGAAGCAAATCCCCATTTATTACGTAAGCCGAACGTTAAAAGACTATGAAACAAGGTACTCAAACTTGGAGAAATTGGCCCTGGCACTAGTACATGCTTCGAGAAGACTTCGTCGATACTTTCAAGCCCATCCAATCGAAGTACGAACGGATCAGAGAATCCAGCACGTTCTCCGACGACCCGAAGTTTCGGGTCGAATGGCAAAATGGGCGATAGAGCTGGGCGCGTTCAACATCACTTTCCGAACCAAAGGGCCATTGAAAGGGCAAGTAATAGCCGATTTCCTAGTTGAAATTCCGGAAGATAAAGGACGGGAAGATGTTGAAAAAGCTCCAGAGAAACCTTGGTCTTTGTATACCGATGGAGCCTCCAGTTCCGAAGGACCAGGGGCAGGACTGATTCTCACCGATCCAGAGGGAACGGATATAACATACGCGCTCCGGCTGGAGTTTAAAAGCTCGAACAACGAAGCAGAGTACGAGGCTCTCTTGGCTGGTCTGCGTCTAGCGTTAAAAGTTGGAGCAAAAAATGTGGTTGCCCATGTAGATTCACTGCTCGTAGCAAACCAAGTAAACGGGGAGTACGAGGCAAGGGAAGCGAGCATGATCGAGTATCTCGAACAAGTGAAGCAAACTATGGCATCTTTCGAAGCATGCAAGGTCGAGCATATTC
>JARYGA010035860.1:0-50000 GCA_030545235.1 Helianthus tuberosus | reverse complement strand
GCCGAGTGTAGAGGAACTTGTTTACTTATACCAACAGCAACAATCTAGTTCACAAGATCAGGTGCCAAGACCGTTGGTAGTTTCTCAGCCCACCAGGGGTACACACGATCACGAGGATGGTCCAAGTGGAACGACACATGAAGACCCAGAAGAACCAGCTCCTACATTTGATCATTCTGATGACTCAGAATCGGAAGACGGTCTGATTTTTGACGAGGAACCAAATGTTGCATCGACAGAAGCTGTGGATCACACCGATGATCAAGACATAACGAACTTGCAATCGGAAGTAAATGTGCCTGACTCTGCAATGCCAAGAACATTGTCTTATCATCCTTCAGAGCAGATAATTGGAGATCTTAGAAGTGGAGCAAAGACGAGAGATCAGATCAACAGAGCACTTACTTGTTTTTATACATCTGTTGCTCCTTTACAAGAAGAATTCTCACTTAAGTGTTTCATTTCGCAGGTTGAACCCAAAACATATAAAGAAGCTTTAACTGAAGAAAGCTGGGTCAACGCTATGCAAGAAGAGTTGCAGCAGTTTGACAAATTGGGTGTTTGGAGATTAGTTGATCTTCCTGAGAATCAAAAGTTGATCAAAACAAAGTGGGTATTCAAATGTAAGAGAGATGACAGAGGAGTCATTGTTCGAAACAAAGCACGTCTGGTAGTACCGGGATTCAGTCAGCAAGAAGGCATTGACTTTACCGAAGTGTACGCGCCTGTTGCTAGACTTGAGGCAATAAGAATCTTCCTGGCATACGCATCCTGGAGAGGATTCAAAGTCTACCAGCTGGATGTCAAGTCTGCATTCCTGTACGGAAAAATCAATGAAGAAGTGTATGTGGGACAACCACCGGGTTTCACTGATCCCCTACACAAAAAACAAAGTCTATCTTCTGGATAAAGCTCTTTACGGACTTCACCAGGCCCCGAGAGCCTGGTATGAGACGCTTTCCCAACATCTGTTGGACAACGGGTTCATCAGAGGGACAGTTGATAGTACGTTGTTTACCAAAGACGTTGCAGGACATCTTTTAATCGTGCAGATCTACGTTGATGACACAATTTTTGGTTCGAAAAATGACGATTTGTGTAAAGATTTTGAGAAGGTGATGAAAACAAAATTCGAGATGAGCTCAATGGGGGAGATGAAGTTCTTTTTAGGGTTGCAGGTGGAACAAATGCCTGAAGGAATCTTCATTCATCAAACTAAATATGTGAACGATGTTCTGGAAAAGTTCAACATGGCTCAATCTAGTCCAGCATCAACCCCTTTAGCTCAGAATCATGGGATATGTCCAGACGAGAGTGGAGAGAAAGTGGACGAGACGTATTACCGATCGATAATTGGATCCTTGATGTATCTTACTGCTTCTCGCCCAGACATCATGTATCCGACGTGTTTATGCGCCCGCTATCAGTCCAGCCCACGCCAGTCACACTTGACAATCGTGAAACGCATTTTATGGTATTTGAAAGGCTGCCCAAGCACCGGCTTGTGGTATCCTAAGTCTGGCGATTTCTCTCTCACAGGTTTTGCTGATTCTGATTATGGTAGCTGCAAGCTGAATGCTAAGTCCACCACTGCTGGGTGTCAGTTCTTTGGAACTGGACTTGTCACCTGGCAGTGCAAGAAACAAACCTCAGTAGCGCTCTCTACGTGCGAGGCAGAATACGTTTCGGCCTCGAGCTTTTGCTCTCAGATCCTTTAGATCCAACAGCAGATGCAAGACTTTGGTTTGCAGTTCTTGGACACACCGATATTCGTGGACAATGAAGCAGCGATTAACATAACGAAAAACCCGGTTCACCATTCTAAAACAAAACACATCGAGATCAGACATCACTTTATACGTGATTGTTATGAGAAAAAAATGATTAAAATCGAACATATACACACCGATGAACAGAGGGCTGATTTTTACACCAAACCGTTTGATAAAAAGAGATTTAACTATCTTTTGAAATTAAATGGGATGAAAAATTTGTTTTCTGGGAGGGTTATAGAATGTGAAGCCGAGGAGGACGGCGATCTGATGTGATCTGCGTTACGTTGTCAAGTTTTTGTACAGTTTATTTTCTGCTTTCGATAAAAACCAAAAACACAAAAATATGTTCTTGTTTTTAGGGGGAGAAAGTTTGCAGAAAAATACAAAAACATGATAAAATTTCAAAATTCAAAAACATTTGAAAAAGTAAAAATGAGTTTGTGTAAAAAGGGGAAATGATAGTACATCAGCTAGACAGATGCAGTACGCTAAAGAAATGTAATGTTTAATATGTGTTAAGCAGTCTCGCTAACGATGCGTCGATAGGTTTTTACATATTTAGTAGATTTGTTTGGGATATAAACATAAATAATTACTTGCTTGCACGTGGGGAACATCTCCAGGATATATAGGATATATGGGTAACCCCCAAAATCTTGTTTGAAAGGTCCCTCTTTCTGAGATACTAGGTCTTTATGCTCAGTGATATTTGGGGTATTATTCCGGGACTTCTGATAATGCGGAAGCAATGGCCTAGTCCCCGAATAATACTTTCTGCAATGCTTGAAATATAGCTTCCCCTCAGCATAAAAAATGATGAAACATTGCAAAATGCTAATCATGTGCTGCTGTAAAAAAGATTCTGTAAAGGGAACCCACCAAAAGTCGAACCATCATCTCTCTGCTGAACGGAAGTTCTGACCTGAGCTCTCACGGTTTCGCATCTAACCCCTTACAGATATCATCTGTGGTATACTCACCTGTAAGAATGAATATTGGGATCTGGATACGGGAGTATATTCTGAGGTGGGACACATGTAAAAGTTTAAGTCTTAAAACACTTATTCCGTATCCTGAACAAGTTGAAAATTGTGTGAAAATTTAAGAGGATCAGTATATCGACAATCAACGCGAATTGTTTAATGCTTAAAATGAAATCAAGCTTAATGGTATTTGTGTCTTTTCAGCAGCTGATATGATCCCCTAACACGCTCACAAAAAAAAATATTGCGTGTACAGTATTCTGCTTATCATATTATAAAAATCCAAAAACATTTGTTTTTCATCTTATTTTCGACAACGGACGTTGGGGATCAGATGATCAAAGTCTTATGTGCAGAACATGTCTAGATCATGAGGGTTGGGTAAGCAGAAGATTGTGAAAAAGTGATCGGTAATTGCTTGAAAGTTAAAAAGTTCATTAACTTGAACTTAAATTGTTTCAGAAAGTCAGTAAACTTCATAATTTGGTCAGCCAGGGTCATTAATTTGAACTTGCCAGGCTAGACAGTTGACCACGGTCATTAACTTGGACTTGATTAACTGGGTGTGTCGGTAAAATCTGAAAAAGTTAAAAATTTGAAATTTTGAAAAGTTGATTTCGCTTGAAAACTCTTATTCCGCTTCAACATGTAATTTCGCTCGAGTGGTGATTCCGCTTGAAATTACTTGTGTCATTTTCAAGCGAAATCATGTCATCTATAAATAGCAGAGGGTTCCGCTTGAACGGTTCATTTGTTCTCATTTCGCTTCAAAGTCAAGTCTCCGACGATTTTAAGCGAAACCTCAAAACCCTTGTTTTACAGCCGTTACTCTGTCCGATTGTTGTTAGATTTCGTGTTTTTAGTTGGTTTGCTCAACTATAAACATGGGAAAGGTAAGATTGTTGGTCAATTTGACCAGATCCGTCTATTTTCATGTGTCGGCGATGAACAGAACAAACATTTAGATATAGGGTTTAATATTGATGTAAAATGAAAGATAATCACATAGGTGTTGTCAGAATTCATTGTAGATCAGTATAAGGATTGTGATTAAACCAGATCTATGGTTTGTATATGTTCGACGGTGAACAGATGTTTCAGACTTAGATCTAGGGTTGTTTTGTGGACCAAAATGGATAAAAATGATACTCACATGCTCAGAATCTATCATAGAACAAACCCAGTTGTTTGATTTCATCATCAGAAATGTTTTGAAAATTTGTTCATGATTCCGCTTGAAACAATGGTATTTCGCTTCAAATAGGGATTCCGCTTCAAATGATATTCCGCTTCAAATGAACATTATGTTAAAACAACGGATTTCGCTTCAAAATTTCATTCCATATTATGTGTGTTTTCGCTTGAATGATGTTTGATGTGAAAAAAATTTCAAAATGTTTGATTTATTTGTATTGTGTTGATTTTCAGGCTTCGAATGTGATTTTTGATCCATTGCACAACGTTTGCTGTGATTTTGATGAGGAAAAGAATCCAAAGTTGTCTGAATTCAGGAGTATTCTGGAATTTATGAGAAGGTTGCCAATACAAAAAGCCTTAACGAATCAACATCTGGTGTTTAGATCTCATATCAAACGTTTTTGGGAAAAGGCAACTTATGATGAAGAGAGCAAAGTGATCAATTCGGTTGTTAAGATAAATGGGAAAGAAAAGCCGATTATTATTTCTGAAGCACTTGTTCGTGAAGTGTTGGATTTTCCTGATGATGTAAACTCTCCAACAGAATATCCAGAGAGGATGGTCAAAGGATGTATGCTGCGGATGGGTTATACTGGTGCTCTAAACAGTGCAAATTATTTGAAGTCAAATTTTACAAAGCCATACAAGTTTCTTATTCACTCGGTGCTGCATGCTCTAAGTCATTGTAAAGGAGGTTATGATGCTATGCGTGATTATCAAATGAATTTGGTGACTGCTCTCGTATTGAAGAAGAAGTACAACTTTTCACACATTGTGTTTCATTACATGGTTGAAAACATTACTTCAAAGAGCAAAACTTGGGTGTATCCATGGTTTATTCAAATGATGATAGATCATGCCTATCCAGAGCTTAAAAGAGATGAAAAAAATGATTTGTTGGTGTTATCTCACATGAGTAATGATTCTTTGAAACAATTGGCAAGATATCATCCGAATCATCCAGAGCCAAAGACTAAAGTTGAATTTTTTGGTTTTATTAAAGACAAAAACTATAAAGATCCTGATCCTGATCCAGTCAATCATCAGAACTGGAGGAATGAGGAAGAGATGAAAGAAGCTGGTTATGCTGATGAATTAAAAATACTTGAAGAATTCAAAAGAACTCGAAATGATTGGTTCGTAAAAGAACAGAAAAAGAGGGGCAGGAAAGCTACTCCTAAAGTACAAGTAGAAGAGGGTTCGTCTTCTCAATCCAAAAAGCGTCAAAAGAAAGCTGCAAAGACATTGCTGTTAGGCCCTAAAGTGTGAGACTGACGCATCAAATTAACACAACGGGTTATGGTTACGAACTGGGCCTTACCGGGTTAGCTTATATTAGGTTGTGGACCTTTATAGGTCACTTGGGCCAAGCTTTAGGCCATGTGGGCCAAGCAGGCCCAAGGGGAGCCCATGTGGGAAATGGGCTTGTCTGTGTATATAAACAAGTTTCTAACTTGTTTTAGGTTTTGAACTTCTTGGAACCTCCTAGTTACAGAAATTCTAGAGAAACAGAGAGTGGGAGGCGATTTGGTTGTGAGCACTTGTACTAGACGATTTTGCTTTGATAGTAATAGAATCGTGTGCAAGTGTTGAAAGTGATTCGGTGTGTTCTTCGTATTCGGTTCGTACTTTCATATTTCTTCTGTTTATCTTGAATCACCAATTGATTGGATTCCGCACAATCTATTGGTTGTTTGATATCATTGAAAGATCTGGTTAAAGGGGACTTACAAGTGGTATCAGAGCCATTAGAACCTGTTCTAGGCTCGGTTTGATATCAAATATTCAAGATTTTTGAAGTTTTTGTTAAAAATCGTCAAAAACATTCATCGTGTTCTTTGCGTTCTTCGTGATATTCATCGGTTTTTTATTAAAAATCATCTTATTCTGCTTGCTCGATTTTCGTTTAATGTGTTTAAAGGGTAAAGTTAAATCTTTTATAAAAATTCGTATTTTGAAATATTTTTACCTTTTAGAAAGATTTGAATACTCCAATATTTTAGGTAAATTGAATCGGAGTTGTTCATTATCAGTTTCCAATAATCGAGAGGGTTATGTTTTGAAAAAGTCTTCATTCACGGTTTCGAGTCACCGCCACATATCATTAACTTCGGTCTCGACTCTTCACGGTTTCACGGTCCCGACTCGCAACCTCCACTGGTCTCGAGTCAAGTGAGTTGTTCCGAGTCGCAACAAATACAACATCAACATCACCAGTCGCAATTAGAAGTAAGGTCTCGAGTCATCAATTTTCACGGTCTTTTTTTTTTTTTTCACTTTCAAACTTGCACACGATTCTATTACTATCAACTAGCAAAACCGTCTGGTACAAGTTTCTACACCACAATCGCCTCTCTCTCTCTAGTTCTCTAGAATTTCTGTAACTGAGGCTCCAAAAGGTTCAAACTCTAAAACAAGTTAGAAACTTGTTTTTATACTAACTCAAGCCCACTTCCCTACATGGGCTCCCCTTGGGCCTGCTTGGCCCACATGGCCTAAAGCTTAGCCCAAGTGACCTATAAAGGTCCACAACCTAATATAAACTAACCCGGTAAGGCCCAGCTCGTAACCATAGCTCGTTGTGTTAATTTGATGTGTCAGTCTCACACTTTAGGGCCTAACAATCTCCCCCTAGACTGATGCATATTTACACCAAATTTCTAGCTCAAAAAAAAAAAAAAGACCGTGAAAATTGATGACTCGAGACCTTACTTCTGATTGAGGTTGCTACTCGAGACCGGTGATGATGATGTAACTTCGGAGATGATTGCGACTCGGAGCCTTGTCAACGATACGAGATCTGTTGGTTGTGGATGACTCGAGATCAGAAGATAAAGAGTCGAGACCCTTGTGGATGAGTCGAAACCGTGAGATGTTGATGAGTCGAGAGCGAGAATGATGATGATGTTGATGAGTCGAGACCAGTGATGAGTGATGAGTCGAAACCGTTGTTTCCTTAAAAGAAAGGACTCGAAACCGTGTGTAACGTTGACTCGAAACCTAGCAATACCTTTTTCCAAATTTTAAGCTGAAAATTAGGAAACAGTTGGTATTCCGAAAATTTGGATTTTTCAAATCAATTTTTGATTTTATCAAATCTTTTAAAGATAATTTTGTAAAGTTTAAAAATTTGGCCAAATCTGTTAACACCTTTTCAAAAGATCAAAAACACCAAAATTAAGGAATTTTCAATAAAATTCGGATGAACACTACGAAGAACGCGAAGAACACCAAACCAAAAACAACGAATATCTTGAATCGTTGAAATCACACCGAGCCTAGAAACAGGTTCTTTGGCTCTGATACCACTTGTAAGTCCCGTAAACCGGATCTTTCAATGATATCAAACAACCCAATTGATTGTGCGGAATCCAATCAATGGGTGATTCAAGAAATCAAAACGAAAGGAACAAGTATCACCGAAATAACCTTTAAACTTGCACACGATTCTATTACTATGAATTAGCAAAATCGTCTGGTACAAGCTCACAACCAATCGCCTCTCTCTCTAACTCTAGAGGAATTTTTTAACTATGAAGTTCCAACCCTAAAACAAGTCAAAAACTTGTTTATATACACAGACAAGCCCATCTCCCACATGGGCTCCCCTTGGGCCTGCTTGGCCCACATGGCCTAAAGCTTGGCCCAAGTGACCTCTAAAGGTCCAAAACCTAATATAAACTAACCATGTACGGCCCAGTTCATAACCATAACCCGTTGTGTTAATTTGATGCGTCAGTCTCACACTTTAGGGCCTAACAATCTCCCCCTAGACTGATGCCATCAAATTGTCTTCATAACATGAAATCAGCAACGTCTTCAACGAAGTCTATGGTCGTCGTTATGCTGCAGATGTTGTGGAAGTTCTTGACTTCTGTACTCTCAGCACTGGGTCTCTTTTCTTCAGCTCATGTGGTTAGCTTCATATCAGGATCTTGATCAGCTTTGCTTGAAGTCTTGTCAAAAAGAATGTGAGAGGAGGATTCTCAACAGCTCTTTTCTTCTTCAGTCTTTTTCTTTTAAGCAAGTTCACTGTAATAACCGAAAATTTAAAATCATAATAAACTAATAATATTAAAAGACCTAATTATTTTATTAAATTAAACCATAGGAAACCCTAATTGAGACACCCAAGTGATTCTGCACAAACCCTAAAAATTTCAGAAATTTCAGAATCAGGATTAGGGCCCCTAAAACTCAGGGGGGGTATTCCCTGTTTGATAATTATCCTTATAACTTGCTGCCGAAGTTGCATTTATTAAAATCGTCAACTCACCAGACCTAGTTCCACACGTGGCCACCCTATACACGAATTTTGTGAACCTTACGGACCGTAAGGTTATCAAGCTTACGGTCCGTAAGCTAACTCAAATTCGTGTATAAATAGCAGAGGTTGGCACTTGAATCTGGGCACTTGAACGACGAAGAAACTCCAAAATTTCGTCGAGTTATCATCAGAATACTTCAATTAACACACACTAAACACAAATTAAGAATAGCGGGGTGCTGCAGAACAGGGTAATAACTCGATCGCTATTACGATTCATTGTCTGATTGATCAATATATCCAATTGATGTTTAAGTGCTGCCCACATTAGGGTTATACTTTGTCGTTCGTCATTAATTTGACGGATCATCGTTAATTCGATGGATAAAGTATTGTACTTTGTCGTTCGTCATTAATTTGACGGATCATCGTTAATTCGATGGATAAAGTATTGTACTTTGTCGTTCGTCATTAATTTGACGGATCATCGTTAATTCGATGGATGAAGTATCGCACTTTGTCATTCGTTGTGAGAATTTGATATCGTGAGTTATTGTAAAGGCTATATTAAGTTATTAACCTAGTTTGTGTGCATGTTATTTAAATTAGGTTAAAAGACTAATCTATAGTCTAAACTCTGCCCGTATAAATCTGAAATATTATCACAAGGTAGCTTCAAATTGGAATTTTTAAGGTACGGATCCTACCCCACTCCTTATTGCTTCATATTCAAATTGTTATAACCCACTAAATTAATATATCTTTTAAAACTCCTTACGTCTTTGAGTATCGATTCATTTGACAGTCCGTTCGAATTCTGTTCTAATCCTTTGATTTAAAGCTTTCATGTCATGCGATAGTATTATGTTAGTTGTACTCATTATCGCATGTTCCAATATAAGTTCTGTTTTGTTATGAAAATAAGTTCTGTTCTGTTATGAAAATAAGTTTTATAAGTTATGTGAATAAGACCATTTGTACTCTGTTACCCTGAGTATCGCTTCTCGTGGAGTGTCCCATGAGCATGTTGTTGCGGCATCAACAGCATGTGCTCCATCTGTGACGGAGAGATTAGTTCACGGCGTCCCTAGGTACAAGTGTGGTACAAAGCTACTAGGAGGCGTATGGATCGATCCTAGAATTTAAGTTAATGAGATGGATAACAGGTATGCCAACTGGCCATCTCGTGTGATAAGTATGCAGGAGTAGCTACCTGTGTATTGTCACGTTTTCAGTTTGCTCATGGGTACATCCGTAAGATATGATTATGAAATTTTGTTCTTGCATTGTATAAGTTTTGCATAAAGCGTTATTTGTTCTTTGAGCCTATAATTCCGTACTGAGCATTCGGCTCATTCTGTATAAATTTTGTATTTACAGGTCAGCAGGTTATCTTGGGCGGGGGAAAGAGAGAAGAATAAAGCTTAGGAATAAATCTGAAGATGTTAGTTAATAAAATTGAATGTGTCTGCTTGTATATAAACCTTCATTTAAATTGTCATGTGGTTGTATCCTTGTCAAATAAATAAATGGAATTATGACTTTTGTTTATGATATCACTGTTATTGTGACACGTCAGCCTTCCCGGGTTGGGGTGTTACAGCTATGGTATCAGAGCAAAGGCTCTTTCCTGTAGAAAACTTGAAGATAGTAATAAAAACCTGTGAGGAATGGGTAGATATCAATGATAGGATTCAACTTGATCTCTTATTTGGTTTAATTTCTATGTTTATTTGTATAGATATGCCTCCTCGTAGTCCGCTACGTAGGAATACTCGTACTAACCCTATACGTAACAACACTTCTTCGAATGAGACTCCAGTCGATCCAAGCGTAATTAATGCTATCAACCAGGCTGTTGCCGGGTTGCTTCCAAACCTGGTTGCTCAAACAGCTGAGGCCGTTATTCAACAAACTCGTCATCCAGAAGGCACTAACACTAATCCAATCTCTGGTGGTGAAACTCGTGAAAATACCACAAACAATACTACTTATAGTATAGACATATGGATTAGTAAATTCCAAAAACAAAAGCCGAAATCCTTTAGTCACGCTAATAATCCAGTCGAAGCAAGGAACTGGATAGCTCATATTGAAAAGATCTTCGGAGTTCTTGGAGTTCCGGAGCAATACAAAGTTAGATTGGCTACCTACAAACTCGAAGATGACGCACAAACTTGGTGGGAAGGATATAAGAATGTCAAAGGAGGGGATGATTTTGACGCTAATCTTTCATGGGTCGACTTTCGTAATATCTTTTACGACAAGTATTTTTCGACCGCTGATAAAGAAGCTTATATCAGGGAGTATGCAGTGATTCGACAAGGGAGTGATGAACCAGCCTTTGAGTTCATTACTAGATTTGCAAGGTTGGCTAGTATTGTAGGAGACGTTGCAGGATCAGCAGAAGCCCAGGCAGAGAAATGCAAGTGGGCAGTCAATGATCGAATTCGGAAGTCGATCATGTACATGAAATTTAAGGATATCACCGAAGTTGCTGATGCAATCAAAACTTTTGAATTCGAAAGGAAAGAATTCTTATCTCGAACTGGGGATAATAAGAAGAGAAATAGGGAAGGACAATTTAAGCAGGAAATCGGCCAATCATCCACAATGCCACAGCATCAAGATCGCAAAGTGCACGGAAATCAAAACTCTGGAAATCAGGCACGTCCATGGCAACCTAGACCACAAAACCCGAGGCCTGCTCAAAACCAGATTCAGTTGTATGCAGAACCTATTAGAACTCAACCACTGAATCAAATTACATATCCTTTATGTAATATTTGTGGCAAGCGACATCAGGGAGTATGTCACCGAAGTACAGGAGCATGCTTTAGATGTGGCCAAACTGGACACATGATCAAGGAATGTCCTAAGAAAGATACTAAGAAGAATAACCAACCCAATGTTGGAGGAAGAGTTTTCGCACTTTCTGCTACTGATGCTGCTAATGTTCCAGGTACTGTATCTGGAACCCTTCAGCTTGGTAAACGTAGTATCTATGTGTTATTCGACACAGGAGCGACTCATTCTTTAGTATCCCATTCGTTTACTAAGTACCTTCCGATAAGACCAACTCTCTTAAATCATACCTTAACCATTTCCACTCCCATGAAAAATTCATCCGTAATCACTTACGTATATAAAGATTGTCCGATCAGTATTGAATCTATTGTGTGTAAGGCCGATCTATTTCCAATACATATGTGTGATTTTGATGTTATTCTAGGAATAGATTGGTTGTCTAGACATCGTGTAACTATAGATTGTCATTCTCGCCGTGTTATTTTCGGTGATCTTCATCATCCTGATATTATATATCAGGGAACTCAAGCTCATAAATCCCTTAAAATTATCTCTGCGCTTAAGGCTCGAAAATTCATATCAAGCGGTTGTGCTGGATTCCTAGCATCGATTAGGGATACTTCTGCTAGTGTTAAGAGTATCGATAGCCATTCCGTTGTTCGTGAATATCCTGATGTATTTCCGGATGAACTACCAGGATTACCACCCGACCGTCAGGTAGAATTCACCATCGACTTGATCCCTGGTGCTGAACCTATTTCTAAAGCTCCATACCGTATGGCCCCGATGGAACTGAAGGAGTTGAAGGAACAATTGCAAGAATTGTTAGATCTAGGATTCATAAGACCTAGTGTTTCACCTTGGGGTGCTCCGGTCTTATTTGTGAAAAAGAAAGACGGTAGTATGCGTTTATGTATTGACTACCGAGAACTGAACAAGATTACTATTCGTAATCAGTATCCTCTGCCTCGCATTGATGATCTCTTTGATCAACTTCAGGGGGCTCAGTTCTTCTCAAAAATTGACCTAAGGTCCGGTTATCATCAGCTAAAGATCAAAAATGATGATGTTCCCAAGACCGCCTTTCGTACTCGATATGGTCATTACGAATTTTTGGTTATGCCCTTTGGGCTAACTAATGCACCCGCAGTCTTCATGGATTTGATGAATCGCGTGTTTCACAAATTCCTTGACAAATTCGTTATTGTCTTTATCGATGACATTCTAGTGTATTCTAAGAGTCACAAAGAGCATGAAGCACATCCACATGCAGTACTTGGAACCTTGCGACATGAGAAGTTGTACGCTAAGTTTTCCAAATGTGACTTTTGGCTTAGCCAAGTGGCATTTCTGGGTCATGTCGTATCAGCAGAGGGAATTATGGTAGACCCAACAAAGGTTGAAGCCATTACAAAATGGCCAAGACCCACTTCTGTTACCGAAATACGAAGTTTCTTGGGTCTTGCTGGCTATTACCGAAGATTCGTTGAAAGATTCTCGGTAATTGCTTTACCACTCACAAAACTCCTAAGGAAAGGGGTGAAGTACTCATGGAATGAGGAACAAGAGAAAAGCTTTGAAGAATTGAAGAAACAACTCGTATCCTCCCCGATACTCGCTCTCCCTTCTGGATCAGGAGGTTACCAAGTCTATAGTGATGCCTCAAAGAAAGGATTAGGTTGTGTGCTAATGCAACATGGGAAGGTTATCGCTTATGCCTCCCGTCAGTTGAAGCCTTATGAAGTCAACTACCCTACACATGATTTAGAACTAGCCGCAGTCGTCTTTGCACTTAAGATTTGGCGACACTATCTGTATGGTGAAAGTTGTGACATCTTTACTGACCACAAGAGCCTCAAGTACATATTTACCCAGAAGGAGCTAAATATGAGGCAAAGAAGGTGGTTAGAACTTTTAAAAGATTACGACGTAAATATTCAATACCATCCAGGCAAAGCCAATGTTGTAGCTGATGCGTTGAGCCGAAAGAATTCCGGGACTATATCTTGCTTACAAATTCAGCCTCGTATTAGGAGGGATCTCGAAAGGATGAACATTTGGCTTCAGGTTAGTAAATCTGATGGATATCTAGCTAGAATGCAGATTGAACCCGACCTCATATCACGGATTAAAGATGCACAAAAGCAAGATGGAGAACTTTGGGCAATTGTGCAAAATCTTGAGGTGGGTAAGCAATCTGAATTTAGTATAGACCATCATGGGGTGATTTGGTGCGGTAAAAGACTTTGTGTACCCGATGACTCCAGCCTTCGTGAGTCATTGTTAGCCGAAGCTCACAGCTCACCATTTTCAATTCACCCAGGATCTACTAAGATGTATAGAGACTTAAGACAGAACTTCTGGTGGAATGGCATGAAAGAAGACGTTGCTCGATACGTAAGTAAATGCCTCACTTGCCAACAAGTGAAAATTGAACACAAACGAGCAAGCGGTCTATTGCAGCCATTGGATATTCCCATATGGAAGTGGGATGAGATCACAATGGATTTTGTTACCGGTTTGCCTAAGACATTCAAGAAGAATGATGTTGTATGGGTTGTTGTCGATAGATTATCGAAGTCAGCCCATTTTCTACCGATTCAGCAAGGATTTTCGGTTAATAAGTTATCCGAAATATTTCTTCAAGAAATTATTCGACTCCATGGCACACCATCTTCCATTGTTTCCGATAGAGACCCACGTTTCACCTCACGATTTTGGAAAGGTTTTCAGGCAGCTTGGGGTACACGCCTGAAGTTTAGTACGGCTTTCCATCCACAAACAGATGGGCAGTCAGAACGTACGATTCAGACCTTAGAAGACATGCTCCGAGCATGTGCACTTGAATGGTCTGGAAACTGGGATGAATATTTATGTCTTGTTGAGTTCGCTTACAACAATAGTTGGCAAGCAAGTATTGGCATGGCACCTTTTGAGCTTTTGTATGGTCGGAAATGTCGTGCACCGATCTGCTGGGATGAAGTTGGAGAAAAGATTCTTGAAGGGCCAGAACTAGTTCAGATTACAAATGAAAAAGTCACTCTGGCACGAGAAAAACTGAAAGAAGCTCAGAGCAGACAAAAGAGCTATGCAGATCAAGATAGACGACCACTCGAATTTAAAATTGGCGACCACGTATTCTTAAAGGTATCACCTTGGCGTGGCGTTCGTAGATTTGGAATTAAAGGAAAGCTTAGTCCTCGTTTCATCGGTCCGTTTGAAATCCTTGAAAGAGTTGGAGAAGTGTCATATCGATTAGCTTTACCTCCTCAGCTCTCTCACGTTCATAACGTTTTTCATATCTCATCGTTAAGAGGATATAATTATCATCCACTCCATGTCATTAGTTATCCGTTAATTAGAATTCACGAAGATTTGTCCTACGAAGAGGAACCAGAAGCCATCTTAGATCGACAAGAAAAGGTTCTGCGTAGGAAAATAATTCCGTTTGTTAAAATTCTCTGGAAAAATCACTCTGAACGTGAAGCAACATGGGAATCTGAAGAATCAATTCGTTCTCTATACCCTAATCTATTCTCCCAATAGAATTTTAGTCAAGTAACGGTAAATCTTGCTCTTTGATATATGTTTATTCGTTTCTGTTTACGGTCATTCATGTTTTACCTTATGTTAATATATCTTAGCTATGATTAAGCATATCTATGTAGGAAATATCAGTACTAATAGTCACTCTAAGTATCTGTAAGTCTCTATTGACTTATCGTACGTTAAGATATTTTATTAAGATGCGTTATAGAGAGGACCATTAGGGCACATATGTAAGGTAATTGACAAGTATAGTCATGACCTTATTTATGAATTTCAGATACACATGTGTGTTTAGGAGATTCTGGTTATATAAGTTAGTGACTCTGCAATAAAAGTTCCGTTTCTATGCGATAGGTTATATTCTTATTTGAAAAATTTCGAGGACGAAATTTCTTTTAAGGGGGTAATAGTTGTAATAACCGAAAATTTAAAATCATAATAAACTAATAATATTAAAAGACCTAATTATTTTATTAAATTAAACCATAGGAAACCCTAATTGAGACACCCAAGTGATTCTGCACAAACCCTAAAAATTTCAGAAATTTCAGAATCAGGATTAGGGCCCCTAAAACTCAGGGGGGGTATTCCCTGTTTGATAATTATCCTTATAACTTGCTGCCGAAGTTGCATTTATTAAAATCGTCAACTCACCAGACCTAGTTCCACACGTGGCCACCCTATACACGAATTTTGTGAACCTTACGGACCGTAAGGTTATCAAGCTTACGGTCCGTAAGCTAACTCAAATTCGTGTATAAATAGCAGAGGTTGGCACTTGAATCTGGGCACTTGAACGACGAAGAAACTCCAAAATTTCGTCGAGTTATCATCAGAATACTTCAATTAACACACACTAAACACAAATTAAGAATAGCGGGGTGGTGCAGAACAGGGTAATAACTCGATCGCTATTACGATTCATTGTCCGATTGATCAATATATCCAATTGATGTTTAAGTGCTGCCCACATTAGGGTTATACTTTGTCGTTCGTCATTAATTTGACGGATCATCGTTAATTCGATGGATAAAGTATTGTACTTTGTCGTTCGTCATTAATTTGACGGATCATCGTTAATTCGATGGATAAAGTATTGTACTTTGTCGTTCGTCATTAATTTGACGGATCATCGTTAATTCGATGGATAAAGTATTGTACTTTGTCGTTCGTCATTAATTTGACGGATCATCGTTAATTCGATGGATGAAGTATCGCACTTTGTCATTCGTTGTGAGAATTTGATATCGTGAGTTATCGTAAAGGCTATATTAAGTTATTAACCTAGTTTGTGTGCATGTTATTTAAATTAGGTTAAAAGACTAATCTATAGTCTAAACTCTGCCCGTATAAATCTGAAATATTATCACAAGGTAGCTTCAAATTGGAATTTTTAAGGTACGGATCCTACCCCACTCCTTATTGCTTCATATTCAAATTGTTATAACCCACTAAATTAATATATCTTTTAAAACTCCTTACGTCTTTGAGTATCGATTCATTTGACAGTCCGTTCGAATTCTGTTCTAATCCTTTGATTTAAAGCTTTCATGTCATGCGATAGTATTATGTTAGTTGTACTCATTATCGCATGTTCCAATATAAGTTCTGTTTTGTTATGAAAATAAGTTCTGTTCTGTTATGAAAATAAGTTTTATAAGTTATGTGAATAAGACCATTTGTACTCTGTTACCCTGAGTATCGCTTCTCGTGGAGTGTCCCACGAGCATGTTGTTGCGGCATCAACAGCATGTGCTCCATCTGTGACGGAGAGATTAGTTCACGGCGTCCCTATGTACAAGTGTGGTACAAAGCTACTAGGAGGCGTATGGATCGATCCTAGAATTTAAGTTAATGAGATGGATAACAGGTATGCCAACTGGCCATCTCGTGTGATAAGTATGCAGGAGTAGCTACCTGTGTATTGTCACGTTTTCAGTTTGCTCATGGGTACATCCGTAAGATATGATTATGAAATTTTGTTCTTGCATTGTATAAGTTTTGCATAAAGCGTTATTTGTTCTTTGAGCCTATAATTCCGTACTGAGCATTCGGCTCATTCTGTATAAATTTTGTATTTACAGGTCAGCAGGTTATCTTGGGCGGGGGAAAGAGAGAAGAATAAAGCTTAGGAATAAATCTGAAGATGTTAGTTAATAAAATTGAATGTGTCTGCTTGTATATAAACCTTCATTTAAATTGTCATGTGGTTGTATCCTTGTCAAATAAATAAATGGAATTATGACTTTTGTTTATGATATCACTGTTATTGTGACACGTCAGCCCTCCCGGGTTGGGGTGTTACATTCACGGTACTTCTTCAAATGTACATTCACTGTCAGACGGCGTTTCGTATCCGATTCTTCTGACTCAGGTACATCTTGTTGTTGAGCTGCTCCAGACTTCTTCAGCAACTAACAGCATCTCAATCTTCATCAACCCCTGTTCTTGAATGAAATCAAGTTCTGCACATGCTCACAAACTCATAAGCAAACATTTCTTATGCAACAGGGAGAGTACCATATGAACACTAGGTACATCAAATTTCACAATTTAAATTCTTTTAACTTTTGATGATCAGTCAAATCTTCAAGAACGGTTACATTTTTAATTTTAAGAAAAACAAATAAGCACTCTATTTTTGGATTTTTGATTTTATATAAAATAAAAATAAAAAAAACAAGACACTATTTTTGTATTTTTTTTAATTTTTCAAATTTTTATTTTTAATTTAAGAACTAAAAACAAATAAAAACTCAAAATATAAACAACTACCATAATATACAATTACAATTGCAATGGGATCAAATTCGTTCTCAGGCAGACTAAGGAACACTTTTCAGTTTGATTAGGCTCAATGCTCTTGGCGTTAATCCTTATAGGTTTAACCCTTTCCTTGCGACTAAGCGCATCAGCTTATACATTTGCTTTATCGGGTGATAGCGAATCTCGCAATCATAATTATTCAATGTTTCCATCCAACGGCGTTGTCTCATATTCAGATCCTTTTGATTAAACAGACGCTGGAGACTCTTGTGATCAGTGTATATAATACACTTCGTTCCATATATATAATGTCTCCACAGTTTTAGTGCAAATACAACGGCACCCAGCTCCAAGTCATGAGTGGTGTAATTCCTTTCATGCAATTTGAGTTGTCGTGATGCGTAGGCAATCACCTTGCCTCTTTGGATAAGCACACAACCCATGCCAGTGTGCAAAGCATCGCAGTAGATAATGAAATCCTCAATGCCCTCGGGCAGAGTTAGCACTGGAGCATTTCTCAATTCGTGCTTAAGAATCTCAAAGGATTCTTGTAGTTTCGGACCCCAGTTGAACTTAACATTCTTACGTGTCAATGTAGTCAAAGGAGTGGCTATCGTCGAAAAGTTCTCAATGAACCTCCTATAATAACCTGCCAGTACTAAGAAACTACGGATCTCAGAAGGTGTCTTAGGTGCTTCCCAGTTCATAATGGCCTCAATATTAGCGAGATCTAATCCTCCTGGAAGTGCACAGTTCTAAATATTCAGTTCACCCTGGAGGTGACAAGATGTACCAAGATCTAAAAAGGAATTATTGGTGGATGGGTATGAAGAAATCCATAGCCACCTACATAGCTAAGTGTCTGACGTGTTTGCAGGTTAAAGTTGAACATAAAAACTCGTCAGGACTGCTACACTAGCTTGAAATTCCACATGGAAATGGGAAATGGTAACTATGGATTTGATTACCAAGTACCTAAAACCAGACGTGGTAATGACACAATATGGGTCATCGATGATAGGCTGACTCTTGCCTATAAAGGAGACGTATAGCTCCGATACGTTGGCTAAATTGTATGTGGACGAGATTTTGTCCCTACATGGTGTGCTGGCATCTATTGTATCTGATAGAGATACAAGATACATATCTCATTTCTGGAAAAAATTCTAGCAATCTTTAGGCAATAGACTAAACTTGAGTACGGCTTACCATCCACAGACTGATGGATAGAGTTAGCGTATGATCCAGACTTTGGAAGACATGCTGAGAGCATGTGTGATCGACTTAGGTGGTAGCTGGGATAACCACCTCCCCCTAATTGAATTCTCCTACAATAATATTAATCATACGAGCATCAAGGCTCCTCCTTTTGAGGCATTGTATGGGAGAAAGTATCGAACGCCCGTTTGTTGGGAAGAAGCTGGGGAGGCCCAACCATCAGGACCTGAGATTGTCCTAGAAACGACGGATAAGATCATACAAATCCGTGATCATCTGAAAAGCTGCCAGGGATCGACAGAAGAGCTACGCTAAAAAGAGGCGCAAACCTTTTAAGTTCCAAGTAAGGGACAAGGTTCTACTGAAAGTATCACCTTGGAAAGGCGTGATGCATTTCGGTAAGAAGGGTAAGTTGAACCCTAGATATATTGGACCATTCGAGATCATCGAATGTGTCGGGTTTGTAGCTTACAAGCTAAACTTACCTGAGGAGCTCAGTGGAATTCACAATGTGTTCCAGATCTGCAATTTAAAAAAAATGTCTAGCCGATGAGTCGCTAGCAATGTCACATGAACATGTGCAAATTGATGAAAACCTGCAGTTTGTTGAGAAACCGGTTTTGATCGCGGATCAACAGGTTAAGAAGCTCCGATGGAAGTACATACCTATTGTAAAGGTTAAGTGGGATGCCCGTAGAGGCCCCGAGTACACATGAGAGGTTCAGTCCACTATGCGAAAGAAGTACCCCCATCTTTTTGAGTAAATCTCGAGGTCGAGATTTCTTTTAAGAGGGTGAGGATATAACATCTCGTAAAATAGTGTCTAATAATGTAATGACACATGTCCCTATTCCTATTAATGCCTAAGGTTGGCTAGGAGAGACTATTTTTGCCAAATGATAGAAGTATGAATATGGAAGGACTAAAAATGTCAACATGCTGAAACTATGCCTCTGAGTGACCTTTTACAGTGTCTGTATCCTTAAACGAGCCGCTTGTTGGATGAGAGGAACAATTTGTGATTTTAATGGAAAGATTGATATTTGGAGGGTTAAAGGCGTCAACATGTTAATTTATATTTCTGAGTGACCCTTTAACGAACCGGGAGCTTAATGATGTTCGGTCATACTCTCGGGTGTGTCAAATATTAACTTTGAAGGGATATTTATGCCATTTATGAAAGTATATAATGGTCAATGGACTAAAGCTGTCAACTTTCAAAGTTATTATGGGGCACCGCGTGCCGCGATGGCTTACTCCAATCCTCGTCACGTACCGCGTCGGCGTGTCTGGAACAGAATGTTGTTTCCAGCTGTGAAATTTTGCTTGGTGGCCAGACAAACTACCAAAACACCTCAAATTCGAAACCATGAGCCGCATACTGGTTTATAACACGTTTGTGGACACTTGTATGCACCTCCTAAGCCCCCTAGACACCTGTGATCACCTACTTAACTCTCTACAAGTATAAATAGAAGGCTTGTTCATTTGTTGAACTTGCACCTCTTCTTGTTTCACTCTTTCCTCTCATCTCCTAGAGATTCCCAGCTAAAGGGAGCTTCCATTTGAGTTATTTTTCTTCAGTGGATCACTTGTAAGTGTTCCCTTCTTTCCTATTTACGTTTATACGTTTTTCAAAGCCAAAAGTCAAACGTCTTCGGTAACCGTTTTGACTTTAGGTTTAGACTTTAATGTTCCAGCCGTTATTCGAGACGAAACATGGCTACGTGATGGTAATTAGGTAGGTGTTAATCCCTCAAAAGGGCACCTCCTGAAAATCACGTTTGCCTGGTCAATTGACGGGTCAAAATCACGTAGGCATAAATAGACTTAGTAGTCATTTTAGTGCTATCTAGTAAGTGAAGAAATCAATGCTTTCTTGAAAATACATTAGTTATAAAAATGTCCGATTTGGACCATAAACAACAATTTGTCCATAAAATTCAGCTTGTTATAACTAGCGCATGTCCAAAAATGATGTTAAACATCATAATCCAAGAAGATAGGTGTGATTGTGTGGACTAAGTTGTGAGAATTTATGCTGAAATCTATTTGGGTTTATTTTATGTACGTATATTATGTCATATGTAAACTTAAGCCCAAATATGTAAACTTAAGCACATTAGTTTATTTAATCTTAATCCCAATACTTAAAACGTTTGTTACAAATGCGTTACAAAAATGTGACGCTTTTGTGACGGAATAGTTAATAGTTTTAACATTTATCCTTGTTAATGAGTTTTCGTTAGAATTTCGTAATAAAGTAGTATAAATGTTTGGGATCAATATGATAAATCAAATGTCGTAACCGGAGACAGATGATAGTCAAGACTAGCGCGTGTGAAATTATGCACCGTTTCTCGGTTGTTTCATGCGTTTTTTTGTTGTAGTGAACCATTCAATTTTTATTATTTTTTTTTTCTAGGTTAGAGGTGATGATGCGATAGCAATAAAACAACAGCATAATAACATTTGTATAAACAAATAAATTATTCAGCATACACAAAAAGGGTGGCCGGGAATAGGAGTTTTGTGGGATTGGTTGAGTTGGGCGACTACTGCCACCCACAATTTTTTTTTTTCTAAATTACGATTTTGCCTCGTTTACATTTATACTTATGCATTACACTCTCCTATTGGGTAAAAAAATTTACTCGAGTTTATCCTGTTTTAAAATTACGATTTTACTATCAGTTCAAAATTATGCTTTTACACCCAGTTAAAAATATATTTACGCGTTTGCTCCCAGCTAAAAATTTTCAATTTTGCCCTCGGTTCAAAATTACGATTTTGCCCCGTTTAAATTTACAGTTTTGCAATTAGTTTTTCCCTCTCAAAGCCAAGTTACAATTTTGCCCTCAATTTCCTTATAATAACGATCTTGACATCTGTTCAAAATTATGTTTTTTCTCTCATTTAAAATAAATTTACGTTTTTGCTCCAAGCTAAAAATTTCAATTTTGCCCTCGGTTCAAATTTACGATTTTGCCCGGTTTAATTTTACAGTTTTGCCATTAGTTTTTTCTCTCACAGCCAAGTTATAATTTTACCCTCAACTCAAATTTACATTTTCTCCATCGTTTTTTGTTTGTTTTCCTGGTTAAATTACAATTTTGACCCCATTGTAAAATTATAGTCATGCCGGAAGCTGCCTGCCACTCTCCCATTGATCCATTTAATTTACGATTTTATCCCTGAAACAAAATTATGATTTCCCCCTCAGTTCAAAGTTACGTTTTCCCCATCGTTTTAGTTTTTCTAGCAAAACTATAAAAGTTTTTTGTTTTAATTGGTTGACTCAATTTAATTTTTTTTCGTTTGAATGTGCTGCCTAACACTCTCACTCATTAGTCCTGAAAAATTACAGTTTTGCCCTGAGCCCAAAATTACGTCTTATCATTGTTTTAATTTTTTTTCTAGCAAAGTTATAACAGTGTTTTTTTAATTGATTGAAAACTATTCGGCCATTGCCCCGCAACGCGGTCGGGACATCAACTAGTTAATTACAAAGTACAAATATAAATTAAATGAGCTGGTTTGTTTAAATCCCTTTCAAAGGATGCGATAGCAATAAAAAAATAAAAAAATAAAAAAAAACAGCTCAACATTAACATTTCAAAGGATAGCGCATACAGCCTTGAGCTATAAATGCAGCCCTCGACTTCCACTATCGACGTACTTAAATTTTTCATCTCCCAAAATGACACAAATCAACCTTGCATCATGGTGGTGGCAATGGGAAGTAATGACCCCCATTTCAGTTGTGATCGTGGGTGTTCTATGGTACAAGTTGACACTTTCGACCTCCTCGCGATCACCACGGTTACCTCCAGGTCCTTGGTCATTGCCGGTTGTTGGGTACCTTCCATTTCTTGGTCGTGATCTTCACATCCATCTCAAAAACATGGCTCACACCTACGGACCCATTTTCAAGTTCTATTTGGGAAGCAAGCTTCACATGGTTATAGACACCCCGGAGCTAGCAAAGGAGGTGTTTCGTGACCATGATGAGACTTTTGCTAACCATGACCTAACAGCCGCGGCCTCGATTATGTCCCACGGTGGCCAAGATATGGCGTTTTCCGAGTACAGTGCAAACTGGCGTAAACTTCGTAAGATCTTTGTCCATGAGATGTTAAGCAGCAAGAGTCTTAACAAAAGTAGTTATTTCCGAACGGATGAGGTTAGAAAAACTATCAAGAATGTTTATAGTAAAATCGGGACCAATGTGAACATTCGTGATATTTCTTTCTTTACTGGAGCAAATGTCATAAGAAGAATGGTTTGGGATGAAACATCATATACAGGTGAAAAGGGTGTCGATCTTGCAGCCGATTTACAGATGGTGGTAACGAACATCGTCAATATTTTGGGGCAGCCAAACTTGTCAGATTTCTTCCCTACTCTTGCTTGGTTCGATCTACAAGGTGTTGAGAGGAGCATGAAGAAGGAACTTAAGAAGCTGGAACAAATTTTTGCAAGCATCATCGAAGATCGAATCATATCTAACTCCAAAATGTCACATGAAGATGAAGGAAAGAAAGACTTTTTACAGATCTTATTAGATCTCGGGGACCAACAAGATCTCAACTACACCCAAGTAAAAGGACTTCTCTTGGTAAGATTTACTCTTACATTCAAATAGACACATCTACACCTCTTTACATGGTTAACAAAAACTGTGTAAAAAAGTGTATGTAATGTTGAGTTTAGTCCAGTTGCTAGGACAACATCGTAAACCTTAATTTGTTGTATGTTGTATCAGGACGTAATGATTGGAGGAACAGAAACAACGACCTCAGTCGTAGAATGGGCGCTGGCAAATATTATGAGAAATAATGAAGTAATGAAAAGAGTTCAAGATGAATTAGTAGAATTGGTTGGACCAAACAACATAGTCGAAGAATCGCATCTTCCAAAGCTACAATACTTAGACGCAACGATTAAGGAAACACTCCGGTTGCATCCTATAGGTCCTATCCTACTCCCACGGGTACCAAGCAAGGATTGTGTGGTAGGTGGATATGCAATTCCGAAGGGTTCTGCCATCTTTATAAATGTTTATTCAATCCATCGGAATCCTAGATACTGGGACAATCCCATGGAGTTTAACCCGGATAGGTTCTTGGAGAATGAAGGGACAGACATATTGGATTATCGTGGGAACAATTTGAAGTACTTCCCGTTTGGATCGGGAAGAAGAATGTGCCCTGGCATTTCATTGGCCGAGAAAATGCAAAAGTTTATCTTGGCTTCTCTCTTGCACTCTTTTAACTGGAGCTTGCCGGAGGGTGTAGAACATGACCTTACTGGTAGTTTTGGTCTTGCGTTAAAAAAAAGTAAACCACTCATTGCTATCCCATATCAAAGGTTTCCAGATGCAAGCCTTTATGTGTAATATTTTCAGACCTCGGTCTACTTATGGTTATAACTTTGTGTTTCTATTTTCTTTCAAGTATTGTGTAAACTTTGTGTTTCTATGTTCGTTGAAGTATTGTGTATTTAATAACGACTATCGAAACTATGCTATATATTGTAATAACGATTATCGAAACTATGTTATATATTTTCTTTGAAGTTTTGCGTATTTAATAACGATTATCGAAACTATGTTATATTTTGTTTTTTGATATAACTGTTGTACCAAGGATTAACTGGATGATGTCGGTTGGGTAAGTTGGTCACCAAGTAATATAAATGAGAAAATTACTATTCTAGCCAAGAATAAAGTCAAATTACCAATTTAGCCAAGTGATGCGTCTTTGGAAGGCCCCTTAAGGTTTGTGATGCGTCCGCCAGTAAAATACTGACACATGGCTTGAAAAAAAAATTCATAAAAAAATATTTGTCATCAACCCATCATCGTCCCTTCAAATACACACAACCTCTGCTCCAACACCTTCAAATCCTCCACTCTCCAATGGCATGGCAGTTACCATTTCCATCTGCAACCTCACCATCTTCCTCATCACATCCTTCTTCCTCAAACCCTCCGCAACTCCCACAACCACCGCCACTTGCACCACCTGCACATACATCACCACTCTCCACCACCACCGGTTCCACCTCCATCACGTTCACCTCCACCACCACCGGAAAAAATGGCGACTGAAGGTGATGACGTTGTTTGGTCGGAAAAAATGGCGGCTGAAGTGGGTTTGCGGCTGAAGTCCAACGGTCACAAACATGAAATCACCTTTGTCGAATCGGTGAGGCCTTGCCGAAGAGGTTAGATTGCCGATCGGTAAACACAGGTGGGGGTGGTGTTGCCGCTCGGCAAAGTGAGTTTGCCGATGAGTTTGCCGCCCACTCCCTTCACCCTTAGAACAAGCCAGACGCATCAGAACAAAGCTTGCGTCATTGAGACGCATCGGAAGCGTCTGTCTGCTAGGGGGGATAGTGCACGGTCCTCCCAACCGCCAGAGTGATCCCACTCCGGGAGCCGCTACCCGACCAAGCTAGCTCCGCGGTGAATTCCCCTTGCCGAGTTCTTATCTTGGGCGACATATGCCACTCCCAAGACTCGAACCCGGTACCTCTAGGAAGAGGTGGGTGTCGGTCGCCAACTCGGTCGCCAACTGGGCTACCCCAGTTGGTTGTCTGTCTGCTAGGTGGTTCTTTTTATACATGTGTCAGTAGGCTATTGGCAGACACATCAATTGGCCATGCAGACGCATCAGACGCTTTGGGATCTGTGAAGGGCCTTCCAACAACGCATGACTTGGCTAAATTGGTAATTTGACTTTATTCTTTGCTAGAATAGTAATTTTCTCTATATAAATGGGTACAGGGATAATTAATAGTTTGAATTAATATGTTTATGTAGTTATTTTATGAATTTGATTAATTAAGTTTTAAACTTGGTATTTGTGATAAATAGATGGGCTAAGTTATGTAATTTTTTGGATGTTTGCTTTGTTCTTTAGTAATATATAAAAGAGTTGTGAGAACTTCTGTCAAAACAACAAGTATCAACCAAAGAATAACAAGATCTGATATTCAGATGGCACATACTATTCACACACCACAGTTGCCTATTTGCACACATAGGGTTTATATACGCTGCGTATAGAGCTATACGTAGCGTATAAGTTGCATGGAATTCAGTGCCTGCCCAGCAATCACTGCACAAACAACCAATGTATATATACGCTGCGTATAGAGCCATACGCAGCGTATATAACCCATCAAAGTTTTTTTTTTTGGTTATTTTGATGTATTTTTTGTATAAATTCTCACCTGGTTCCAACGTTAAATCGCTTAAAATATATAACCGTTAATGTTATACCATTAATATTATATACAGTTAAATTTTTTTGGAAAACGTATATATGGTTCGAATATATTATATTGTTAAATATATTATATTGTTATCGTTTAAATTAAATTATTATACCATGTCTAGTGTGGTTCGAATGTTATAAACGTTTAAATATCATACCGTTAATTATTTTTAAATACTTGTGTATAGTTCGAATATATTATACCGTTTCCATACTATACCGTTTAAATTAAAACCATTAAATATTTTGAAATATCCGGGTACGGTTCGAATGTATTATTTCGTTTCAATAATATTCCTTTAAAATTAAATTATTATACCAAGTCTCGTTGTGGTTCGGGTGTTGTATGGTATTCTATAGTATCGTATCATAATACATCGTATCGTATCGTATCGTATCGTATAGTGTATAGTATAAGTCTCGTATAGGTTCCCTATAGGTCTTGTATATGCCTATAGGCCTATACGAGACCTAAACCACACCAATAGGCCTATAAGGGAGCTATACGATATGATATCACACTTATAGGCTTATACGAGGTTAATACATGACCTATACTACACCTATACGATACGATATTTGTCGCATAAAAATGATTAATGTTGTATACAAAAACTTGTAAGAAATACTTAATTTTTTTTATTTAAAATAGAACACTTTTTTTATAAAACTTTACTAAAACCATCAATAATGTATAAATGTTTCTAAAAAAAAGGTTTATATGCGCTGCCTATAGACCTATACGCAGAGTATATAAAGGGTCAAAAAGACAATTTTACCCCTGGTTTGGGCTCCGTATAGCTCCTAAGCCAGGGATAAATGGTTTTTTTTACCAAACTTGCCCCATATATCTGCCACATACAGGGCTTTACGTGGCGTATAGTAAAAAAGACCATATTACCCCTAGATTGGGGGCTATACGCAGTCAAAAAGAGCGGTAACATTATCTTTTTGACCCTTATATACGTTGCGTATAGACATATACGCAGCGTATATAAAGGGTAATTTTTATTTTTAACCCCATACCTGTGGTAAAATTATCTTTTTGATCCTTTATATAAGTCGCGTACATGCCTATACACAGTGTATATAAAGGGTGTATTTAAAAAAAACATTTTTAAGTATCGTATAGTATAAGTCTCGTATAAACCTTATATAAGTCACATATAGGTCTTGTATATGCCTATAGGCCTATACGGGTGTTCAATGGTATCCTATAGTATCGTATCGTATTGCATCATATAGTGTAGTATAAGTCTCGTATAGGTTTCCTATAGGTCTTGTATATGCCTACAGGCTCATACGGGACCTAAACCACACCTATAGGCCTATACGGGACTTAAACCACACATATAGGCCTATACGGGACCTATACCACACCTATAGGCCTATAAAGGACCTATACTACATCTATAGGCTTATACGGGTGTTGTATCGTATCCTATAGTATCATATCGTATTGCATCGTATCTTATTGTATAGTGTATAGTATAAGTCTCGTATAGGTTCCCTATAGGTCTTGTATATTCCTATACGCCTACACTAGACCTAAACCACACCTATAGTACTATACGAGACCTATACTACACTTATAGGCCTATACGGGTGTTATATCGTATCGTATAGTATAGTATAGTATAGTATCGTATGGTATCGTATAGTATAGTATAAGTATCGTATAGGTCTCCTATAGGTCTTGTATATGACTATATGCTTATATGAGTGTTGTATAACTACCCTTAAAAACACCCTATAACATCCCGTAATCGCAAAACCGAACCCGTATAACCTTATTTTTATAAAAAAAACAAATAAAGTATTGATTTTGTTTGCTCGCGGGTCGCGACCTGGCTATGCCCATGTGGGTCGCTGGGCGCGACGCAGTATTTCTTGCCGAAAACGTTTGGCGCCACATGTCATCCACATGTTAAAGCTACCCCATGACACATCAACCCTAGCCGTAGCTAGAGTACCCTCGCGGGGCTCGAAAGGATGGCCCTTGGCCGCTCGCGGGGCGCTAGAAACTCCCGAAAAACCTATAAATTGAGTTTCAGTTTGCCATTTCAAATCGTTCATGTCTCTTTCTCTCTCAACTTCTATAATACGAAAATTATAGCTAAAATACCACCTAAATCATGAAGCTCTGCCCCACTGTAAGTATTTTAACCCCCATCACTGGTTCAATACCCTGACCGATTGATCTGGAACCCAGCAACTGCTACCAAAGCGCTGCCTGATAAAGGCTATGCTTTGTAAACTAAGTTAGGGTTCTGTTTCGTGGCGTATTGATAAAGTTGAATTGGGTTATTATACTAACACGCGTGTATTGTATATTTTTAATAGAAACTCATGAAAATAATCAGAAAATATTACCAGGAAGCATGTAGAAGAACCTAAGTTTACAATGTGAGTCATTTCTCTTTTTCTCAACGTTTGTGAGTCATTCTCTATTTTTACCAAATTGCTTTATGAAACCTTAAATATTTTTCAATTATACTTACTGTAGTTAAGTCTTTGTATTCTACAATTACTGCCAGTATGTGGGGTCTTGTATACACTACTTGTCAAGCGTTTCTATTGGATAAAGGGTTAGCCAATAGTAATATAACCACAGTGATTGTAACTGCCAACGTGACAAATACTGATTGAGTTTTTGGTAGATAAAAACATTGTAATATCCTTCTTAATACTGTAAAGTATAACATTATGTTTTATAAAATGGAATGAACTCACCAGTATTTCTTGCTGATAAAATATTTAAAAAAAAAAACGTGTTTCAGGTAACTTGATGTGAAGCTATTAGAAGCCAGCTACGGAGCACTGAAGGCTTAAATAAAGTGGCTATAAGTTACCTAAATAAAACAAGAAATTTATGTTTTATCAATGAGGATTTATCCCTATAAATACATTTTCAATGAAAATGGGTTTTATCCAATTTGTTTAATTTAAAAAGTTTAGTATTTTGCAAACTCTGAAATTATTTCCTAACTACAATCCTGATGTTTTAAATTCCGTTGCGTATTTAAAAAACACCGGTACCACTTGACTGATTCATCGCTCACGCTCCTACGGTGGGGTCGGGGGTTGTAACAGTACGTGGTATCAGAGCCACTAGTTTAAACCATTTAGGTGTTCTTTATATGCCTAAATTTTAAACAATTATGTTAGGAAATTTATGTAAATAACTTATGTGTCATTCTATCTTAATGTATATTATGATTTTATGTTATTTTGACAATTTGCGAGTCCACAGTATGAGTGATGAAAATACATCTGACACCTATCGTCACCTGTCCCAGTCTCCAATGGATGAAGGACCATCCGAGTTAGCATTCGGATGTGTAGCTGATTCGAAAGAACCTTTTGTTGTAGAGCCAAATCCGAGGAAGCCTTTCCACCCATGAAAAGGAAATGTTTTAATAATAAGAAAAGAAAAAAATAGGAAGAAAACCACAATAGCTACTATAACCTTATCTGAAGGAGCCACTCAATTCCCGTTAACCGAACGCCTGTGCGAGGAACTCGACCGTAGATTAGCAAACTATGATATGTTTCAACCTATAGCCGAAGAACCAAACCTAAACCTGCATGTTTACCCAGAACCTATCCAAATGATTGCTCAACCAATACCCGCATTTATCTCAGAGGAAATCTTAAGGATACCAGCACAAGCACCAGCACCAGCACCAGCACCAGCACCAATGGAACAATGGCGGACCAGTGCTTGGGAATTTCAGAACCTCATACAAGACCCTTATCCCCAGCCACAACCACAATTTCTACCATACACACCAAACGCCTATCCAACCATGAGCTCTGAGAGTATAGCTGAACTGAGACAATATGGAGAGGAATTGTTGTCAGAAGGACACCGAGTCCGTGATATAGGTGAAAAGCTTGTCTAGAAGTACGACCAGAAAGAACTGCAATTCTAAAGACAAGACAAACCAAATATATATAGATGTATATATATTGTATATATATATATGTATATAGGGAGGGGCTCATGCGAGAACCACCCTTATTGTGAGAACCGCGAGAACCAATGTGAACACAACCTAAAATACCTAAAAAAACCTAAAAAAAACCTAAAAAACCTAACCCCCCCCCCCCCAAGCTAAATGCTAAAAACTAAAAACCCCAAAAAACCTAAAAAAATACCTAACCCCCCCCCCCCCCAAGCTAAAATGCTAAAAACTAAACCCCCAAAAAACCAAAAAAAAATCTAAAAAAATAAAAAAAAAATCTAAAAATTTTTTTTTTAATATTTTTTATGCTCAAATCGCTACTTTTATTGGCAAAAAAAAATTTAATTTTTTTTTTGCTTCGAAAAATAGTGAATTTTATATAAAAAATATTAAAAAAAAATTTGTGTGATTTTTAGCTATTTTTAGGCATTTTTGGTTGTGTTCACATTGGTTCTCGCGGTTCTCGCAATAAGAGGTGGTTCTCACATGATCTTCTCCCTATGTATATATATATATATATGAGTGAATTTCAAATTTTTTCCTTTATCTTTGATGTGAGGTAAAATACATATATTTGTCTCGTGTAAATTGTATAATTATTGTATAGGTTTTATTTTTTTTATTTAGTTTTAGTACTATATTACATTATTTTGTGTTTTGTCAGGTCCTGATTTAAATGGAGCAAAAACCAGTAATATGGAAATGACCAGCCAGTTGGGCAGAGTACAATGCCAGAGACCGAATTAAAATTGCCACTATTTTCCTTGATTGGGTCAAGCCCACTTATCTCTATACATAAAAAGGAAAAGCTGAATGTTATTCATGGGCCGCCCAAATTCTCTAGTGATGATTTACGTCAAAAGCATGATTTAGGCTTTTAAATTAAGTATTAAAATAATGTTATGTATATAACATTATATAAATATAAATATGGTTAGTGAGGCTTGATGAATAGTATTTTTGTTTCATTTTTAGTTTCATTATAAATAGTATTTTATTTCAACTTAAACATGTTATTTAATGTTGGTGTGGTGGTAATCGTGGATGTTGGTTTAGCGAACATCACAAATACGATTCTTAAAACCTTTTTTTCCCTCCATTTTCGCTTCTTTTTTTTCCCTCTCGCTTAGTATGTAGTGCCACGTGTCCGCCAGTGTACACGCGTCCGCGTATGTGATTCTTCACTGCATGTATTTGGTTTCACAACACACTTGAAAGTCCTTTTTCTTCTTCACTTGGCTCTCTACGGCTTCCTTCCTTACAGGTATGGTTGCTTAATTTCCACTTATCAACACTTTTGGTCACCAAAATTTCAATTGGTTTTAAAAATATTGCTTCTTATTGGGTTTTATTTAGGGCATGCTTTTGGTTTTAGGGTTCACGCTGGTTCTTAAATTGAGAGTTTATGAATTCCAATATGGTTTTTCTTATTTTAGTTTTAGGATTTTTACTAAGGATTTAAAGGCATTTTGAAGGAAATGTTTAAAATTGATTTGCTTTTGGTTTTGATTTTATCCCCAAAATATTTGGGGGTTCGTTCTAAATAATGTATTCTCATTCTCAAAGATGCCAAACAATGTCATGGAGAAAGGTTTGGTTAAGAATTTGAATCAGTGAATGAAATGCGAGAGTAATACTGCATCTTCTAGATAGATGACACTTTTTTTTTAATTTTAAGACTTATATACAACTATGTGTGCACACAGCCTCTAAAAAGCTCAGGCACTTATTAAGATATAGTAATTTTAATCTTTGGGTATGGCAGGTTGACAGTCCCATGCAACCAGCAGCAAGTGTTAGTTCTGAAGAAAATATTCGTTGAAGGTATGGTCCTTCATTTAAAATCATTGTATGTTCGGTTGTGTATTTCTTTACTTTCATTTTTGCCCTTGACGCTTTTATTTTAGTTGTTTTTTTCTCAGGTTCATTTGCGTTTCCATGTGCACTCGCATAGTTAACTAACGTATGTTCCTTCACTTCAAATTATTGTATGTTCGGTTGTGTGTTTCTTTAGTTTTGTTTTTGCCCCTGATGCTTTTATTTCAGTTGTAGAATTTGCATAACCTGATGTTAAATGTTGTAGCTCTGTCAAGACAGTGTGAGGTTTTGTTTGGTTAGCGTTTTAGGTTTGCGTGGCGTATTTGTTACACTTTTCATTCTAGTGCGTTTGTTAGACATGTCAGCTCCGTCCACCAGTAGGAGGAAGCGAAACACAACTGCAGTTGATGGTGAAAGCGGGGAGTCATCATCGTCTTCTAGTTTTATCCTCGGTTCTCAAACAACTGCTCAGAGGCGCTCTAAATTCTTAGGGCTTCATCATTCCAGCGTGTCCTTCAAAGTCCATTGTCCGCACAACCTAATACTCAGGTGAGTGGATATTGTGGGGATTGTACTAATATTTGTGAATATTGTCCAGCGTTTCCTTCAAAGTCCATTGTCCAGCGTATATTGTTTTGGGAGATTGTACTAATATTTGTGAATATTGTGGGTCTCTTTTTTGGCATGAAGAAAGACTGAAATCATCACCTCAAAAAAATAGACCAAGGTACAATATGTGCTGTAGAGAAGGCACTGTGCGAATTGACTTTCCAAGGGAACCGCCAGTCTATATAAAGGAATTGTATTCTATGGTGCATTTTATGGAAAATATACGCGCTTACAATTCCATGTTCTCAATGACTTCCTTCGGTGAGCATGTAGATCATGAAATTAATCATACTCCCGGGCCCTATGTTTTTAAGGTTGCTGGTCAGGTATCACATTGGTTGGGGTCCTTATGTCCTCCCGTGGACAACAAACCATGGTTCCTTCAGATGTATATTTATGATACAGAAAACGAGGTCGAGAATAGGCTTCGGTTTTTTGAAGGTGACACTCGGAGTCCTTTATCAGCGAACATTGTTTCTACAATGTAAAGCTTTTCAGGAGCGCAAGAGATATATGTTCTCTTCAGGAGGTACCAAATTTTGCGATAAAACTGTACAACAGTCATACCCGAAAAAACTATGAAATGCCAACTACTGGAACTCTTGGTGCTATTATCTGTGATAACGATCCGTTAGCAACTGACTATGACATCCTTATCCATAGCAAAGATGGTAATGCAAGATGCGTTAGCAAGTTGCATTCTTCGTATATGCCGCTTCAGTACCCGTTGCTCTTCCCCTTTGCAGAGCAAGGTTGGTCCCCTGATTTACGTTTATCTGGTCGCGCACTATCAGAGGATCAAAATTTGACGATGAACATGTTCTACGCTTATCAGATACATGATCGCATAGGTGTATACACTTTGTTGTTGAAAGCTGGTCGTCTTTTGCAACAATATTTAGTTGACGCGTATGTGTGCATAGAGTAATGTAGGCTTGACTACTATCGTGCTAACCAAAATCGTTTTCGTTCTGAGTTTCTTCGCGGTATCCATGATGCTTTCTCCAAGGGTGAGACTAAGGGTCGTGATGTTGGTAAAAGAACCATTCTACCATCCTCATTCACAGGTTGGCCAAGGTATATGTACAAGCATTATCAGGATGCGCTCGCTATTTGTAGAGTCCACGGTAATCCACAATACTTCATAACATTCACCTGCAACGTTAAGTGGCTAGAAATCAGACGCTACTTGAATCACACTGATTGCACAGGCGCCCAAGAAAGACCTGACATTATTGCAAGAATTTTTCAACTGAAGGTTGAATCACTACTAAAGTTCTTGAAAACACAAAATACTTTTGGTAGTGTTGCAGCAGGTATGAAAAAAAAAAGATTTACCCACATACATTTTTTGGCATTTCCTTTCCTTATGTCCACTTTTTTGCTTTTCAGATCTTTATACAATTGAATTTCAGAAAAGAGGCCTTCCACATTGTCATATGTTACTCTGGGTTGCACCAGAATGCAAAATAAAAGATGCGCAACATGTGGATAATTTCATTTCTGCTGAAATTCCAGATCCAGGGGAAGATCCGGCTTTATATCGAATAGTGACTGATTCTATGATGCATGGTCCCTGTGGCTTAGCAAAGATGAACGCACCATGCATGGTTAATAAGAAATGTTCAAAATCCTTTCCAAAGGCCTATGAACAAGTCACTCGATTTGACAAAGAAGGACATATTCACTATAAAAGGCGACCAAATGGTCCTCGATTGGAAAAAATGGTGTGCCACTTGACAACGGTTACATAGTCCCATATAATCGGACTCTTTGTTTGCATTTCGAGGCACATATAAATGTCGAATATTGCGGTTGGAGTATGCTCATTAAGTATCTGTTCAAGTACATATCCAAAGGTATAGATCGCATTTGTTACGCTGTCACAAGGACCCCTGACTGTACAACACAATCAACATCAAATTCTCACCAAGGTGTAGATGAAATCTCAAAGTTTGTAGATGGTAGATTCGTTTGTCCACATGAAGCAGCTTGGAGGATCCTCAATTTTCCAATTCACCATAGAAACCCAGCTGTTCAGCTATTAGCCGTTCACTTAGAGCACATGCAGAATATCATATTTAAAGACAACCAACAGCTACACGACATTCTTGGTAACCCAGCAACTCATAAAACAACATTAACAGAATGGTTAAGAAGCAATGAACAACAACCGAATGACAGGGATTTATGTTACGTGGACTATCTGTCTAGGTACCGATGGGATCCCTCCAAGAAAGCATGGCTTAAAAGATTATCTACCAGAATTCCACCAATTGGAAGGTTGGCATACATACATCCAGCATGTGGTGAGTCGTTCTACCTAAGAATGCTACTTAACCACCAAAAAGGTTATTTTTCTTTCGAGGACATCAGAACAGTTTCTAACATTGTATACCCTACCTACCGAGCTGCATGCGAGAAACTTGGTTTGATAGGCGATGATAGAGAATGGGTTGCAGCTTTCGTAGAGGCATCGTCTTGGGCCACGGCTGCAGAATTAAGGGCTTTGTTTGCCCATATGCTTTTATTCTGTAACCTATCTAATCCATTAGGTTTTTGGCAGAGAAATACTGGCCACGAATGAGTGATGATATTATTAGGAATTTGAATGATGTTACTGGTACATCAAATTCTCACATTAGCGGCTTAAACCTGCAACAACATGTATTGTTTGAATTGGAATTATTGTTGAATTCTAATGAAGGTTCACACTCATTGGCCAAGTTTGGCTTACCGATGCCTCCTGATTCAATGGTGTCAGAACTAAGAAACATATTACTTTTGGAAGAAAAGTGCTATGACACTGACGCCTTGGTGACTAAAAGTAGAACTACGGAAGAGGCCTTAAACTCTGTTCAGCTAGCAGTATACAACATGGTTGTAAGCTCAGCTATGCAAAATACGCAAATACTTTTGTTTATATACGGCCATGGAGGAACAGGAAAAACTTTCCTATGGACTGCAATCATAGACAAACTCAGGTCCTTTGGGAAAGTAGTTCTTGCTGTCGCAACATCAGGGATCGCTGCCTTGCTTTTGCCTTCAGGAAGAATAGCTCACTCTCGATTCAAGATCCCATTAGAATTAACAAATGATTCATTGTGCTACATTAAAAAAAACACACAGCTCTCCCAATTATTAATGGAAACGTCCCTTATTGTATGGGATGAGGCTCCAATGAGTGATCGAAGATGCTTTGAATCATTGGATAAGAGCCTTAAAGACATAGTTGGTAACAAAGACAAACCATTTGGCGGAAAATCTGTGCTGTTAGGATGAGACTTTCGACAAACATTACCGATCAAACCCAAAGCTTCAAAGAATGAAATCATTGCATCCAAATTGCCTAGGTCACACTTATGGAACGACTTTAAAATTGTTAAGCTATATGAAAACATGCGTGTGACCAGATCAATGACCTCACCTGCTGAATTCTTGTTTGGAACCTTGTTTTATTATTTTTAAGACCATGTTTTCTGGCTAAACCTTTCGTTGCTACCTAGGTTAAGATGAATATTTGATAAAGTTTGGATTTTTATTCGTATTTAATGTGCTTTATGGGTTTTCTTGAAAAGTAAACGATTATGGTATTTTGATTTAGTGTATATGTGTGCTTGATATTGTTTGAATACTGATTATTGCTTCGTATGATTCTTGGTGACGGTGTATATCACATAATAGAGTCGTGCTAGGGTTTTAGATTTAGGTGACGGTCTTTATCACATAATAAATCTTTAACTCTTTATGGTGAAATCGTGCGAATAACCTTAGAAGTAATATTCGGTAATCTTATAAAATCAAGTGTTCTACTAATCTTGTCGCTGTAAGGCTCGGGGTTGTTAATAGGTCTCGGTTTGGTATATAGCTAGGATTAGGTTGTTAATAGGTCTCGGTCTTAGGTCCCTAATCAATCTCGTGTCTATTGAACCAAGTTAGAATCCATAGTTGCCTTAGACTTTCGCGCTGTAAGGTAGATTATCATATTAGGGCACTTTTCAAAAAGTTAGAGGACTGTAAGGAAATCTAACAACCGGTAGTCGTAACGTCCTAGGTAGTGCCATAAGTTTCACCTCGAGAAGGGTTGAGGGGCATAGTTGGTGTCTTAATAGGTTTAGTATCAAAAGATCCCGGTTCCATACCACATTAACTACGAATAGAAATCCACTCCAAGTTTAACATGCGTCTAGCCTAGGTAGTCTTCATCGCCATTGGTTTAAGTCTTCGTCCAATTTCGTGTTTGCTTAATTTAGTTTAAAGGGGCCCATTTTGACCTATTACCCCAACCCGTCCATCTTAAATGTGAGAAAGATCAAGAACAAAACAAAACTTGATTAATAAGATGGTTATGACATTACCTATGAGTTGGGTTTGAGGCGCTTAATGATACATTTGTCACCGAACTAAAACACATCCCTATCATAGGTGATACAAGCATCAACATGACCTTCTTTGTTTGATTGTGCACAAAAAGCTTTAGCCTCCCCACTTGCTTTTAAAACCGGCATTCCAAAAAGTTCTAGCAACTCCTGTTAGACATTGACGCAAAGGTTAACAGTATAAGTTAAAAAAAGTTATAAAATAATAACATAACTTTCGGTCATGTAATTTTTAGCTAAACTAACAAGAGTATGAGGCAAGACCAAGGTTCACAAAATTCATTTCCTTACAAACATTGAAGCATATGTTTTACGTAAATGTTACAGAACCCACATAATCAAAGCTATGATAAGACTTAGGTCTGTCTTTAGTAATGAGGTTATATTAGTTAGCAATGGTCGAGTCTTTATTTTTTAAACATGAGTCATACAAGTAAATGTACAACGTAACCTGCATGGTTTGTTTTGAGCAGCCCACTTGTACTCTAGTAGCAGCACAAAACAAAAATATTCTAGTCCCCGATTATTGATTTAAACACTTTTACCTGGTGAATAGTCATATGTAATATGGTAGTCTCGAGATTCTTAATGCTTAAGAAAGATTATTTAACTCTTCAGCTTGTGTTTGATATAAACTTATAGACATGTCAACTTCAAGAAAATGATTTTAAAAAGTCTTGAATGAATGAAAGAAAGAATTGTTGGTTAAGAATAGAGTAATAATTGACAATACCTTTTGTAGCCTAGACAATTAGAAATTGTTAAATACGGCCTCCCAAGTTCCCTTAACCGCACCAACTGCCATGGTAGCTGGTTGACCAACCTGCTGGTGAAAAATAATAATAGAAACTTTTCAAAAAAAAAAAAACGTTTTCGAGTCATTTAAACATTTGTAAACGGTAGGGAAACTTACCCTATCATTTGAATTATTATCTTTTGCTCCTTTAAATAAGGAAATCCTACAAAAACGAAAACAAATATATTACCAGCCATATATTACTGAATTGAGATAGCAGTTCCAGTTCATACCATTTTGACAACTGTATATTTTCCATTGGGATGGTGCTATCACATGCATCGTTGAAGATAATGTCCAGTCAACAGAGTTTAACAATTTCAAGCCATTAAAATAAATGGGTACTGAATTATGTTCTAACTCTGATAGATAAAATGGGCTAGACTAAAAACTTAGCTTAAAATTTAATGGGTCAAAGCATGCAAAAGCTATCCGACACATACCCAAATGCATAAAACCTTCTGTTAATGCACTTTAGGTGATAAGTGCATGTCTCCCATTCTATAGGGTCTTTATTGTACATTTGTTGAAAGATAGTCCCAACTTTATCCTTGGGACATTTTGTCCAAGTTTTAGGATAGTATTTTGTCTGAGGTTTATGTTAGGGACAAAAGTCAGAGTTTTGTTTGTGTAGTTTGTTTGTCCGGGCTTTCTAGTTTGTCTTGAAAGTCCGGGTTTTGCCTTGTATTTATACCTTTATGTGGAATAGACAAGGCGGCGATTCTGTGTGAAATTCTGTGCACCTAACCCTAATCATTGTGTGTGTGTCTGGCGGCTACTGTGTGTGTCTGGCGGCTACTGTGTGTGTGACGTCATTGATCTTCCTCATCAAGAATACTCAGTGTATTCTTGATTTCTCTCACAAATCTTTGCATTCTAGTGTTCCATCTACAGTGGTTGATCATCAGGTGGATTCCGCACACCTGTTGGTTGCTTTAGCTGAGTGAGATCTTGGATTAGGAGGCCTTACAAGTGGTATCAGAGCAGTGTGCTCATACTACTGTAGGTGTTTCTTAGTTTGAAGGTTTTTGTGAGAAAAGTTCAAACTTTGATAGGGTTTAGTGAGTGTTTAGTGAGTTTTTGTGTTTTATTCATGATTCTTCATTCATATCTAGTGATTTGATGATGGATTTTGAGTAGTTTGGTGATTTTTAGTGTTCTTCTTCATCTGGGTTTTACAGGGGTTTTGGTTCTTGTTCATACAGAGTTTGAAGGTTGAAAAAGATTCCTGAGTTTGATCTTTGGAAGATTTGTCCGTGGTTTAAATTATGTGTTTGTGTCTCCGGGGTATTGTTGAACCAGTGTGAAGTCACATTGGGGAGATAGTCCGGGGATTGGTTCTTCTGAGTTTTGAACCTGTTCTGAGTTTCAAATCTCTGTTACCTTGTCCGAATTTTGTTCTTAGGTTATAGTCTGAGTTTTATTATATTAGGTCCGACTTTTATTTAGTTCTTTTTGAGTCTGAGTTTTTATTTAGTATTATTCTGTCCGGTCTTTACTTGTTGTCTTACCTTGAGTCCGACTTTTAATGTGTTATTAGAGTCTGACTTTTAGTTATTAGTTTGTCCGACTTTTACATGCTCATTTAGTCCGACTTTTACATGCTCATTTAGTCCGACTTTTCTTGTTGTGTCTTGTTTATTATAACTAGTCCGACTTTTATATGCTATATTTTGTAGTCCGACTTTTAACTTCATTCGAGGGGCCGATTTTTAGTCTTTCTTTTAGTGCCTTAGTCCGAGTTTTATTTATATAGGTAGTCTGAGTTAGTCTTACTAGTGTCCGAATATTTAAGAGTTTACTTAATTCCGACCTTTAGTTTATTATTAAAGTCCGAACTGTGAGTCTTTGACTTTTGTTTATTAGAGTCCGAACTTTGAGTCCATTTAGTTAAGTCCGTATTTTAGTATAAAGGTCACTGTGTCCGTACTTTAACCTCTTTAGAGTCCGAATTTTATATTCTTGGGGAGTCTGATCTTTATTAGTGTCCGAGTTTTTCTGGTTGTGTTTATTTCAGGATTTTGTGATCCGGGTTTCACATTCTGATTAAAGATCAGACATTACACTCCGTGTTTTTCTCTCCGAGTTTGGACTTGGAAAATCTTTTCAGTAACACAGTTCTTACTTGGAAACCTACTGTTGTTTTCTGAAATGGCAAACAACAATCTGACTGCAATGGTGCAAAACCTCAAGCACAATGCTGAGGTAGGGAGTAACGACAAACCTCCTCTGTTGATAAACGAGCTTGATTTTCCTGAGTGGAAGGAGCGTTTCGAAAGATATGTACGAGCAAAAGACATCAAAATCTGGTTGTGTATCGTTAAAGGATGTGGCGCTACTCCAGTTCGTACGTTGACGATCGATACGTATTTGGCACTCACTGACGACCAGAAGAGATTTTTTGACTGTGAAGAGAAAGCTATGTCAATGATAACGATGGCAATGTCACAATCTATACTTCATACGTTCCGTAAGAGAAATAGCTCGAAGGAGTTGTGGGATAGCATGATCGAGCGCTATGAAGGAAATGCAATTTACAAGAAACGACGACTCGAACGGTTGAAGACTCAATTCGTTGTGTTTAAAGCGTTAAAGAATGAATCATTTGATGACACTGTGAACCGATTTTATCATCTGTTGAGCGAACTTGATAGAAGTCAGGAGGGTATCTACACTGAATTTGAGAAGGTTGAGAAGTTTCTGAATTGCCTTTCCAGAGAATGGAATATGTACACCGCTTTGATTAGAGAAGGTGTTCTCTACGAGGAGCTCTCATTGGAAGAAGTTATACAAAAACTGAAGGGTTATGCTTGGAATATGGAAGATCAAGCATCCGATTTCGAGAAGATCCAAGATCCTCAGTTATATAAAGCTTCGAAACAAATGGAGAAGGGGAGTAACAGTGGAGTCGGTGTTGCTTTGTATTCGGAGAGTGAAGGTTCTGCAAGTGAACATGCCTTTATAAGCAACAATGTTAGTTCAAGTGGAACAACCAATTCCAATCAAGGGATGTACTCTTCTAGTGGAGCTCAGAAATCTCAAGGAACAAGTTTGAACATTCCTAAGATAGATGCAAGCGGTTTGAAGTTGATTGAAGAAAATATGAGTCTGTTGGCGTCCTTCATGACTGCCTACGAGAACTTCTGTCTTGGGAAGCTCGTTGAACCGTCAAGTCTCGATGAGGACTTTGACCAGATAGACCAAGACGAAATGGAAGAACTTGATCTACAACTCAATATGGTACTCTTAGTCCGTAGAGCAAAGAAGTTTCTGTTGAGAACGGGTAGGAAGTTCATAGGAGGTCAGACAAAGACTCGAATGGGAGTCGACATGTCAAAGGTGAAATGTCACAACTGCGGCATCTACGGGCATTTCGCACGTGATTGTCGAAAGCCGAAAATGGAAAGATCTGACAGAGAAAGCAACTCTCGAGGAAACAATTCAAGACCTCACAACAATGCATCAACTGCTATTTCTAACCCAAGTACTCGTCGAAGTGGTTCTGAAAATCTTACACCCTCGACAAACAATGCTATGGTGGCTCAATCTTTACAAAACGTGACTGAGCCTTACGACTGGGGTTGTGCATTGGAAGACATTTCAGGAGCTATTGTGTCACAAGCCTTTATAGATGAAATTGTCAACGAAGAAGTGTGTGAAGAGATTGTCGAAGAGACTAGCATTGAGGAACTTGCGGTTGTAGCTGAAGAAGTGTGTGAAGAGATTGTCGAAGAGACTAGCATTGAGGAACTTGCGGTTGTAGCTGAGGTTCTTGGGGAAGAGTTGGATTCGGGAAATGTTTCTGAGAATGAAGATTACCCGAATGAAGAGTCTGTTGCAAAGGCTAACAAAACAGAAGATGGAGAAAAAGGAGAATGCTTTGAGTTCAACATCTCCACAGCTGAAATGCAGCAATTTGCGGATGCAGAAGCTAAACGGTTGGAAGAAAAATCCAGAGAAAACGAAGCATGTGCATTCATGGCTGGCATTGAGGTAAAATCATCTTCTGTAGATAAGCGATGTGCTAGATGTGTTGAGTTTGTCGCAAAGATAGATAGATATGCACTTCATAACACAAACTTAATTGCAGATTTAGAAAAATCCAGAGAACTCATTGCTGTGTTGTCTAATTCAGATAAAGAACACCGAATTAAGATAAAAGCGCTGAAAAATGATATCTCTGAATTTGAGAGACTTGTGGCTCAGGGAAATCTTAAAAATCAGGAATTAAAATCTGAACTTGAATTGAATCAAAATTGTGTTTTGGAAAAGAACAAAATCATTTTGGAAAAAGATAATCTGATTTTAGATCTGCAACGAAAGATTGAAAGGTTCGGGGATTCATCTGAAGTGATGAATTTCTGTATTAACAGCCAACGTCTCAAAGAATATGAGGAAGAAATGTTCGGCATCGGTTATAAGAAAGTGCCTCCTCCGGTAAACCATAATTATACATCGATGCCAAGCATTGATCCTGAATTGGCAAATTTTGTGCCAAGGACCCCTCTGACGGTTGAACCGCAAAGTGAGTCAGAATCTGAGCCAGATGAAGTTACTGACTCAGATCAGTCGAAGATGAGTGGAGTTTCAAAGAAAAATGAAGTAAATCTTGAAAACATTGAAAATTTGATAAACAATAAGATTTTGGAAATGTTTAATCAAGTTCAAAATGTGAAGTCAAAACCAAAGTCGCGTGGGAAATCTAAAAGGTCTTTGAAAAATATCCCTAAAACTGAGTTTGTTAAAGGGGAGGATTTTGTCAAAGAAGAAGTAAAGATCGAAACTGGTTCCAACTCTCAGTTTGTGAACCAAATTTTGAAAAATTCCACCAACGACTCATCATCTTCGACCACTCATGAGGAACGTCCAAAGAATGCTGCGAAAGTTCGCAAATGTTATAAGTGTCGTGGGAAAGGACACTTAGCAGCAGATTGTCCAGATGACAAAGGTAAATCTCTTGTTGATCCTGATCAAAAGAAATCTTTTGTTGAAAAACCACAAAATGAAGCAGTTAATGTTGAAAAGAAAAACGGTAAAAATCAGAAGGTTGAGACAAACAAAGTGATTAAACAAGAAGTAAAACCAGTTGTCAAAACAAATGTTAAATCACAACAAAATCAGGATCACGGGAAGAAACCAGTTGTTATAAATCGTGGTAAAGGATCAGAAAGTTCATCTCAAAAACATGATACTCGTGAGAAAACCCCTCACAGACGACAAAATCATGTTACTTTCCAAACACATGAGAATGACCAATGTTCTGGAGGTTCGAACAACAACTATGTTAGACCTCATGCACAAAATAGATTCGTGAATGACCGAAATGCGTCACCCCCTCGATTTCCAAATCAAAGACAGCATTCGGATAATCATCCACGATCATTCTCAAGAAGCGATGATGTTCCTAGATTTGGTAGGAATTTTGAGCCACCTAGGAATCAAAATTACGGTTACCAAAACTATGGAAGCCGAGATTATGGAAACTCTGGTTATACCAACAGATCGTCAACTCCGTATAATCCACGATTTGCGGGGAGTCATTCCAACAATTTCCGAAATGGAAATGGAGGACACAATGGCAATGATGGTTATTTCAAAGAGTTTTCTTATGTTGATGAATCGGGACGACCCAAGACCATCATGGCTTGGGTCCCACACTCTAACTAAATTTTCTTGTTGGGGAGTGTAGGAGCAGCTGAAAAGAGCTATCTATATTTGGTATATCGATAGTGGCTGTTCCAGACACATGACAGGAAATAAAGAGTTATTGAACAATTTTAAACAAATTGTACGGACGTAAATGCTGATCAACTCTTTGTTGGGTAGAAGTTGGTGACAGCCAAATCACTGGCCCAGAACTCGTGGTAGACACAACTGAGAAGATTGCTCAGATACGACAGCGAATGGCAGCAGCTCGTGACCGTCAGAAAAGCTACGCCGATAAGCGCAGGAAACCACTCGAGTTCCAGGTTGGGGATCGAGTGCTACTCAAAGTCTCACCATGGAAGGGTGTTGTTCGTTTTGGCAAACGAGGCAAACTAAATCCGCGATATGTCGGACTGTTTGAAATCATTGAGAAAATTGGTAAAGTCGCTTACAAGTTGAATTTACCTGAAGAACTCAGTGGAGTTCACAACGTTTTCCACAAGTCAAATCTGAAGAAGTGTCTATCGGATGAGACCCTCATAGTTCCTTTGAAGGAGCTCACTATCGACGATCAGTTGCGATTCATCAATGAACCTGTAGAGATCACAGACCAAGACGTTAAGATTCTTAAGCGCACCAGAATACCTCTTGTTCGAGTTCGTTGGAACTCCCGTCGTGGCCCAGAGTACACCTGGGAACGAGAAGACCAAATGAAACTCAAGTATCCCCAGTTGTTCGAGAACAGTACAACCGCTACTGAGGCTGAAGCTACTACAGAATTTCAGGACGAAATTCCAAACCAACAGGGGGATGATGTAACACCACAGGAAAACTAGGAAACAACACAACACAACTAACTTCCTCAGTAACCATGTGCTAAATTTCGGGACGAAATTTATTTCAAGTTGGGGATGATGTGACAACCCGAGTTTTCAAGGTCCTTCCTCTACATGTTAATTGTTTGGTTATTGTGTTGCACGACTTGTTGCCTTGTAATTGGGTTGTTTGATATACGTTGAGATGTTGTTTGAGATCTTGTGTTACTATTTATTATACAACTTATGTGATTAAAGTGTCTAGTTATATAAACTTATGAACTGACTAGAGTTAGGAATTATCTCTATGAAACATCAAGAGTTTCGCCACAACTCTACTCGACGAAACCCGAGGGTTTCGCCATGACTGTCACACCCCCAAAAATCCACTATGCGGAGTATCACCGCTTGGAGGCGTGACATGACCAGGATCAAGCCACCAATCATATTGAACAAGCATGTAAGTAGTATATAAAAATCCAACACAATGCAATTGGTGTCTAAACAAAACATAGTTTAGGTTGCAAGCGGAAGCATAATCTTTAAAACCAAGTCATATATTTAAACTTTTCAAATGTTTAGCATGGCACACAGCTGTCCATGTCCCACAACGACTCTTCCCACTCATGATGCAAGCTCCATGAGTACCTAACGACCTACAAGGCATGTGACAACGAGTCAACAACAAAGTTGAGCGAGTTTACAGTTGGTTGTTTAGTTATAGTGTTCGTAAATCATATGTTTATTTCGTAAACCATGTACTGTATTAATCTGTATCGCGGTTTCCCGAACATGTTTGCGATGATTAGTGGGGGCTTCCCATGTGTATCGTATTAATCCGTATCACGATCAATGTGACACCTGTGTCACTTCAACCATCAAACAAATGCCAAACCAATGAAATATTGTATTTCATACTTGGGATTGTAAAAATATGTGTATCGTTTGCACATATCAAGTCTTGTTCGATTTCAAGCTTTAAATCGCTTTCCGGAGGGTTATACGCGCTCTGATGCGTAAATATAACCAGTTTAATGCAACGAACACTCCGGAATAGTGAAATAGGCTTAACATACCTTAAATAACCTCCACATAACTTAGAAATAAGTTTTTGATGGTTTGGTGTGTTGAAATCAAGTTTGTTCGATCGCAGGGACTAATTATGTCAAACTGTGAAACTATACCGATTTGTATAGTAACGAACATTCCGGAACTTGATCATAAGTTAAATATGCCCTAAATATCCTTCACATAGCTTAGAATTAGGCTTTCAGGTGTTTTGTGCGCTAAAATAAACTTTCATGATCAATAGGGACTAAAAGCGTCAAAAAGTGCACAAGTTTGCATTTTCGCGCATATCTTACGTTCTGAATATATCCGGACATCCAAAAATTTATGTAAGCATTAAAATATTTTATTTTAGTGTTTGGCATAATAAAATTTCATTTGTCGCTTAATTTGGATCGTTTTTGCGTTCGTTACGACTTCCGTCGTATTTAACCGAACAACGCAACCGTACGGCCAAACGATCCGACATCTGAGATATTTTTTAGCACATTTTAAGTTCCCTATACTTTAACTTCATTTTAGAGCTTTGAAATGGGGTTAACGGGACTTAAACGTGTCAAAAATGCATCGAAAACCAAGTTTGGGGACCAAGTTAACACCTCCCCAAGGCATCTAATCAGCTCCTAACAATTGTATGGCTAAGATCATTCCCTCCTTACCAAGAAATGATCTTAATGGTTTTGCAAAAACTATATAAAGCCATGCCATTCATTCCATTTTCCTCACATTTGGTCTGAGATTTCTCTAAGTGGTTGTGATATTTCACTTCCTACCTGAGAATACTTAGAACAAAATCTATTTGGACCCTTTGTAAGTCCTCTTTCATTCTTTTATTGCTTTCCTAGCTTGAAAGTCAAACAGTGTTTGACTTTCAGCTTTGACCACGAGTTGGTCAACGAGAAGTTCGTTTGAACTTCGCAACGTGAGTGTAATCACGATGGTTATAGTCCCTAGTGACTATACCTACTGATTACCACGTTGACTAGGTGTAGTGACGAGTCGTAGTTTCGGTCAAAATATGCATTTAAACGTATTTTGCAACCAAACTACTTTAGGATATCAAAACACTTTGTTTTGATATCAAAATCTGTTTTCTAACTTAAGTTAAGCATGTTCTAACATGCTTAGCTCGTCACTTTTAGTTTAGTGCTGGTTTAGAGTCGTAAGTCAAGTGGTCTAAACCACCGCTTAGACTTACGAACACGACCCGTTTGGTCGATCTTTAGGATCCGACCAAGCATGTTTAGTGACCATAATTGTATAGGGAATAACCTTCCGAGGTTATACCTTATGGTCACGTAGTTTAAATAGTTGTATGATAAGTAGTTTATATGCCATAGGTAAATGACCAAAATGCCCTTTTCATGCTTAATTGGAATTTAAGCATATGTAACTTAAACATTTGTCACTTAACTGATTATGCAACATAATTAAACATGTTTAGGCATATAATACTTGTCATAGAACTAGTTAGACGTCTCGAACGCGTGTTTGCGTGAACGACACGTTAAAGTAGCGAAAGCTACCTAAACGGGTCATAATGGGTCATAAGGACTTAGGGTAGGTTTCATTTTAGTATGTAGGCCTTGTTAAACAGTATTATATGAGTTCCCACGCTCATTTGGTTCACGAGACCTCATACTATCCGATATCCCGATTTAGGTCCGGTTTATTTATGTAGTTATCAATATTAGGTGCCGTTTGATTTCCGTGCTCCCTCTAGCTTGCTTGGTAGTTGTTCAAGACTCCTAAACACTCTCAAGTGAGTACATAGTCCCCTCTTTTACTGTTTTATAATGTTTTGGGGTGAAATATGTGTACCTAATTGTTATGTTCATGTTTTCAAAAGTATAATTGATTATACATATTAGTACTTATCTTTTGACAAACTGAATGTTTATTTATGGCTTAAACACTAATTTTTCAAAGATTATAAAATTAATTGTTGGATAGTACTTATTTTATGTTCACCAGACCGGTTGGTAGTATGATATAGCGCTATAGGATTTGACACCCCATTCCTGTTGTCATGGAATGTCTGAAACCAATTTGTTTCTCCATCCAAATAGGGATTGCCTTTGTGGTATCCCTATAGTCCCAAAGGTGTATTTTGATGCACTAGGTCTGAATGAATTCTTAAGTCACATTATTTTTGTATATTAAGTTATACTCCCAAAAGTATAGTTTGATATGCTCTCATATGTGATATCGTACAAAACCAACATATATTTTGTTAAAAATCTAAAACATAGTTTAATATGTTATTTGTAATCCAAAACATAGTTTAATATGTTATTTGTAATCCAAAACATAGTTTAATATGTTATTTATAAATCCAAAGTATACTTTTGATATACTACTGAAAATTATTATTTTAAACAACTAAGGTATATTTAATATACTATTTATGTAACAATTGGGTTTTGGTTAGTGTTTAGATAACGGGACGGGTGTAATGTGATGAAAACATGGTAGATACGTCGCTGGTACTTCTTATATATAAGTGTTTTCATTGCATTACATACCGTGGCGTTATTTAGTACACTTGGGTTAACGGTTTTGGAACTGAAATATATTTTAATATATTACTTATTCGACTTTCTTAAAACCAAAGTATATTTTTATATATACTATGAATCTTTTTATCAAAATATTGTTTTTTCAAACAATATATTTTTATAACAAACTTATTTTACTTACTTATTAAGGATCATGACTACTTTTCTTAAAACATTTTTCTTTAAACTCATAAGTCATGAATCCTAAATACAATAAAACCTATGTATCTCACAGGCATTTTTATGCTGACGTACCTATTTTTACACATGTTTCAGGTGCTGCTTTGTGAAGATTGATGATATATGCTACACTTAGGATGGACTCGTGCCTTAGCGACTTTAAAATTTGAAAGATAATAGTTGTACTTATTTGATTGTATTAAAACAATGAGTTCATTTATTCAATAAAACAAAATTATTTATTCCATGGTTGTGAAACAATGATTCTGTTACAAAACTCCCCGACGTTTCCGCCACGTCTTGTTGTTTTACGTGGTCGGGGTGTGACAATCAAACATGTTTGCGATGATTAGTGGGGGCTTCCCATGTTGTATGTTACTAGACTAGTCGTATCCGTATGTGCCCTTCTTGATCCAAGGACCGTAGCAAGTATGAGTGTACGTAGGTTTTACGTACGTGCCCTTCAATCCGAGGATAGTAGTAAGTATGAGTGTACGTAGGTTTTACGTACGTGCCCTTCAATCCGAGGACAGTGAAAAGTAGTTTAGTAGTAATGATAGTACGAGTAGTTATTCAATCCCATTCCCAACCCACCGGGAATCCCATTCCTTAGGAGTGTGAACTCACCTCGGTTGCTCGGTTTGACTCTCAAATATAGCTAATAGTCAAGGTCGGTCAATCACGTCCTAGTATGATTACCACTTAGTTTATTTGCGACTTCAAATAGAACACAAAGTTCCTACACGTATCTATCACATAACATGCATCACTTTAACAGTTCATGCCCATATAAACTTCCCATCTATTCCCCACTCATAGACAAACATACGACATTGCACATAACACTTTTATAGACATATAACATGTAATATCATTCTCGGATAACCTATCCATCATTTAGACACGCAAATCACTACTTATGTCGTTTCAGCTTTAATCTTCAAAACTGGGCTGTTTTCGGGGATTTTAATAAAATAGTTAACTTATTCCAAAAATTCTCAACTTTTTACAGAAAGTCTTAAACGATCCAAATATTATTGTGTAAAAATCTAGGGATCCAATTCATCACCAATATTTTATAAAAATTCATTTTCCGGACTGAACTCAGATTTATCTTTTTCTGACTGCAGTCCACGGAATAATTTATTTAAAATTCATCGTGAGTCCGATTTATGAAATTCCAGTGGGGTAATTACAAATACATCAGTTTTCATCTAATGTACATATTTCAAGAGTTGATTCAACATAGATTTCCAGTTATGACCAAAAACATATCACCCATTTACTGCAGCAAAAACTCAGCTTCAGCTGCTGTTTTTAAAAGGGTCTTTAAAAATAGTAAACGAAGTCCAAAAATTATGATTCCAGTGCCATTAGAACCGTATTTCATAATACATAAATCTAGACTTCAGAAAATTCATTTTTCGTTTTATTAAAGTTTGGTTACAGCCAACTGAAGTTGGTTGTAATCACTAAACAGCTTTCTGTTTTTCAGCTTTTAATGCGAGTTATATTGGTTCCGTTAACATGCATAATGATCAACAACATTTCTAGTAATCAATATTAACAAGTAATCAGCAAGAAATCAGCAACATCTCAAGACAACTTCATACCAACATAAATCCATCATGTTTCATCTTTATATTTAAGCTTTATGTTCATCTTTTGGTTCTTGTTACTTTAGTGTTTAACATAAGCATCATACTACAATTTTTAGCCATAAAATGAGATGATCAAAGGTTAAACAAGAGCTTACTACTAGCTTATAGCTAGGGATGATTCTCTAGTGCAAAGATGAAGAAAAGATGGTGAAGAAGGCAAGAACAAAGCTCCTTTGAATGCTCTTCAACTTGCAACCTCCATGGATCAACTTTGAAGCTTGAATGGAACTTGTAATTGAAGAATATGAAGATGTGAAGTGGTGGTGGTGGGTTCGGTTTGGGGGAGCCGAAAATGAGAGAGAGAGAGTAGTGAAGAGAGCGAGTGATCTTTGGAATGATTTTGTAGAGATGTTGGCCATATGTGTGAAAGTTTCTCTTACATATATTGTTCATACTTGCAAGTAACAATCAAAGGAGATCTAAACAAATTATATGGGGGAAATCATGGTGATCTTGGTGGGGTCCATTGGACCAAAATCGGTTGTGGGGGGGGGGTCTTGTTGCAATTTTTCTAACTAAATGGTAATTGATAGTTAGAGAGCAAGTAACTTGATATTATATGTTTGTGTGATGATTTTTGGTGGGTGTTATGGTATACGGGGATCATGACTAGCAAAAAATAATTAAATAATGTGTTTGACAAATATTTGTTGTCC